>JARSSU010019847.1:0-57168 GCA_029619165.1 Eurosta solidaginis | reverse complement strand
TTTCTATTCTAAAAATAATGTTACCCCTTTACCTTTTCTCGGTTTTCTCAGAAGTATCTATGCTATTTCACGAAGTATTGGCATCTGAATACATAATAGTTTAACAAAACTTAAAAAAAAACACTTTTATAGCAACCCGAACTAAAAAATAAAAAATAATTTTCAATTAAAAAGAGTTTATATAACAGTAGTAGAAGGTCAAACAATCGTTTATAGTTAATAACCCCAAAAGAAAATTATAATAAAATTTGAGTTATTAACAGAATAATTTAATTCACAGTAAAATGGGTGGGGTGCATTTGACTACATTTCATATCCTTCCTCTCAGATAGTTGCCAATAGAATGATTGTAACATTCAATATCAAGCACCCCACGCTTTTTACTGTGAATTAAACTATTCTGTTAATAACTCAAATTTTATTATAATTTTATTTTGAGGTGATTAACTATAAATGATTGTTTGTTTTTTTAGTTTTTTTAAACTATTATTTATTTTTAATTTTTTAGTTCAAGTAATTTTAAAAGTTTTTGTCGAGAGTGATGAAACCTCGAAACGCCAGCGGTCCATGGATGAATCCAACCCCACGGCACCGAAAAGAGCCAAGAGGCAGGGAGGCTGGACGCGGTCTTTCGCTGAAATTACCAAGCGTCGGCAAATCATTGGCATTATAGACGAGAGCAGCGAAGATGGCAGGATCCCCAAACTACAGTGGAAGTGGTCGAGGACGCGCTCGCTACGGTGGCCGTTAAGGTTAAGAAAGACAACCCTGGTCCACCGTCATCTTACACCGATGCAGGGTGGTTCCAGGGCAATGTCAAGCTAATTGCCTGTGACGACGCCAGGTCGATAAACCTCTATAGGGCCGCCGTCACGCTGATAGGGGTGGTATATCCGGGGGCGCGCCTCAAGGTAGTGGAGGCGCGTGATATCCCCTCACGACCAAGGGCTAGAGCCTGGGTTCCAGTGACGCCAACGGACCCAGCTGACATCCTGGAGCTGCTCCAGGAGCTGCTCCAGGAGTACAACCCGCCACAAGTTTGGAAGTCAACCCTGATAAAACCGAGCTTGGCCTCTTCACGAGGAGGTAAAAAGTACCAAATCTTACACCGCCAAGAATTGGGGGTACGTTTTTAGCGTTTAGCGATCAAGTCAAGTGTTTGGGAGTCATTCTGGATAGGAAGCTATTATGGAGTGACCATATGGTGGAGTGATCCAAGAAGGCAGCAGCAGAGCTGTTCACCTGCAAGAGGGAATTGGCACCTCTTGGGGATTCTCCCCTAAGGTGACCTACTGGATTTACACAGCCATTGTGCGCCCGATTCTCGTTTATGGTGCCTTGGTCTGGTGGCCTGCACTAGCTAAAATTACCTATCTTAAAATGCTTCAAAAGGTGCAACGGAGTTCGGAGCTCTGCATTACCGGGGCTCTCGGCTAAACTCCAGATTCCGTTACATACATACATGGATACATAGATACATAGATAGATACAGGCCAAGCTAATAAAAGCATGTTAAAAAGGGCTCCAGTATGCTCTTTCGTAGATGTGCCATGCGTCCACTTCTCTCATTAATAAAGAAATGCGTTTTTCGCATTATGTGCATGGTTTCAAATCTATGGTTATTTGGGGTGGTCATAAGTTCAATTGATCTTATGTCCGTTAACCTTATGTCACCCCACCATCACATTATTGCATTGTCACCGAGCCTTTATACGTGTGCAAAGTTTTAATCAAACTTGTGGCCTTTCAAAGTGGTAATAAGGCCAATTGACCTTATGGCCGTTGACCTTATGTCACCACACCATCACCTTAACGCATTGTCATCGAGCCTTGATACGTGTGCAAAGCTTCAATCAAACTTATGGCCATTGAAAATAGTAATAAGGCCAATTGACCTTATGGCCGTTGATCTTATGTCACCGCACCATCACATTAATGCATTGTCATCGAGCCTTGATACGTGTGCAAAGTTTCAATCAAACTTATGGCCTTCCAAAGTGGTAATAACGCCAATTGACCTTATGGACGTTGACCTTATGTCACCACACCATCACATTAATGCATTGCCATCGAGCCTTGATACGTTTGTAAAGTTTCAATCAAACTTTTGGGCATTCAAAGTGGTAATAAGGCCAATTGACCTTATTGTGGCCGTTGACCTTATGTCACCGCACCATCACATTAATGCATTGTCATCGAGCCTTGATACGTGTGCAAAGTTTCAATCAAACTTATGGCCTTTCAAAGTGGTAATAACGCCAATTGACCTTATGGCCGTTGACCTTATGTCACCACAACATCACATTAATGCATTGTCATCGAGTCTTGATACGTGTGCAAAGTTTCAATCAAACTTATGGCCATTCAAAGTGGTAATAAGGCCAATTGACTTTATGGCCGTTGATCTTATGTCACCGCACCATCACATTAATGCATTGTCATTGAGCCTTGATATGTGTGCAAAGTTTCAATCAAACTTATGGCCATTCAAAGTGGTAATAAGGCCAATTGACCTTATGGCCGTTGACCTTATGTCACCACACCACCACATTAATGTATTGTCATCGGTCCCTGATACGTATGCAAAGTTTCAAATTAATCAGACTTCTAGAAACCGGTGAAAATTAAGCTCAAAAATTCCGTTACATACAGGCCAAGCTAATAAAAGCGTGTTAAAAATAAGAAGAGCTGAGCGCATAGTAACACCACTGTAATGCTTTTTCCAGGAGAAAACGACATAATTTGGCCAGCAGAGTTCAATTTTTCAATGGTGTTGACTTTTTTCATCGCAGGTTGCTTAAGTGACTTAAACTGTGAGGATTTTTCTTTCTTTTGTTTCATTAACCATTTAATGCGCTTGCAGTTCTCAACTAGTTAGTGAAATATTCTAAAGACATAGTTTAAAATTTGTATCCCAAAAGCGGGTTGTTTCAAGTGGCTCAACACGCAGCCAATACCTCAGAGCACAAGTGCTCGCTCCCATTGAATTGATATTAGGTGTAGAACCCTCTGCATGCTTTTGTTGTAGCGATAAGGACATTTCCCGAAGGTTTTTGGGGAGTGTTATCGATGGCACTTTGCCGGATGCAGATCCCGTACGTTCCGGTAACACGCACCATTAAGGTACTAGCCCGACCGGGAACGATTTAGTGTGGCCACATGAAACCTTCTAGTACATACCGCACTCCCACTTTCTAGCTAAGAAAACAGGATTTGCAAGGGATGGAGGTGACAATGTGTGCGCTACATAACTCCTTGAATCTATTTGGTATTTTAGTCGACTCTGACGACAGGCATCCCTGCCGCGGGTATATTCTAAGCCCGCTAACCCGCTGGGTGAAGCACGCTCTGCTCTTCAACAAGAACTACTAAATAAAATTAGAAAATAAAATGGCATTGCATAACAACTAATAAAATTATAAAAAACTATTCGCTCTCCAAATCTGCAAAGCTTAGATACAGGTGGTAGCGGAGAAGGAATGCATCCATCCCAGCACCATCCATGGGTGGAACTAAAATACAATTCTCAATGGAGGCAAAATACCTAGGGGTCACACTGGATAGAACCCTCATGTGGAATGCTCATTTGGATGCTATCCTAAACAAAGCAACAAGAGCTTTCTTCGCCTGTACTCGACTCTGCGGCAAAACATGAGGGATATCTCCCAAAACAGTATGCTGGATATTTAATACTGTTGTAAGGCCAATAGTCACTTATGCTTCCCTAATTTGGTGGCATAGCGGGTGCAATTAGAACGTCCCCTGCTGATGCACTTAGTACTTTAGTGGGAATAACCCCCATCCGTATTCTGATAGAGTAAGAGGCAACACTAGGTGCACTAAGACTTCAAAATATGTCGGAGTTGAAGCCAGGAAACATGATAGGGCATATGAAGGTAATAAGAAAATGCATAGGCAATCCCACATTACAACTGCTAAGCTCAAAATCTCACGTAACTTTGAAGTGTCCATTGAGGACAGGACCCACTGGGAAATAGGGATTCCTTATAATGACCCTGACTCAGAGGCCTGGTTCACGGATGGATCGAAATTCGATGACGGAAGAACGGGAGCTGGCATCTATGGGCTGAACTTCAAGAAATCGATACCAATGGGAGGCTACCCCACCATATTGCAGGCAGAAATCCAAATAGAAGTCTGTAGTAGCGAATGTCTGCGGAGAGGCTCATCCTCGAAGAGCATCTACATTATGTCGGACAACCAGGCGGCCCTGCGTGCATTGCAACAGTTACATCTAAGCTAGTGGATGAACTGCATTGAAATCCTTAATGACCTGCGAGCCAAAAACAAGGTTTTGTTATGATGGGTTCCCGGACATCAGGGACATGAAGGTAATGAACATGCAGATTACCTAGTAAAGCAAGGTGCTATAGCTGCATTCTATGGTCCAGAGCCCTTTTGTGGACTCACAAAAGCACACACCAGGGAAACCATAAGTAACTGGGAAACAAAACAATTCAGACGTCACTGGATTGACTGCCCAGGGCAAAGACAGGCCAAACTGTTTTATACTTCCGGCAACGAAAGTATCAGACATACTTATTAATTTATGCAGGGAGGACCTAAGAACTCTCACTGGTTACTATACGGGACACTGTGGTCAACGATATCACCTAAGTAAGTAAAATCTATGCTATACTCAAAATTGTCGTTTCTGTGAGCTGGTGGGTGAAACGCTGGTTTCTCTGCGAATGCGTCGCTCTGGCAAGGCAGAGACTCTCCCATCTAGGTGGTGTGACTCTGAATCCGTATGTGATATGGAGTAAAAAGCGGGAAGAGGTACTTAGATACATCAAAAGACCCCACATACAAAATGAAAGGTCATGCACAATAGATCTGCACAAAGGTCGCAGTGCTTCCAGGCCTAATAACAATAATAAATACAGGTGGTTTGGTGATACCAAATTTTAATTTTTTTTTCAACTACTACCCGCGAATCCGTCCACACCAAGTCCACAAAAAATAAAACTTCGTTAAATTAAAACTTTTTATTTTACTTATAGGCGTTGTGCCCTCTTTTCTATCATAGATCCACTTACAAAATATGCATGGCATTGGTTGAATGGGATATAAGTACAAGTAGATATAGGAAAAGTTAAGACATTTTTATGCCAATTCAGCATAGTGACAAAATGTCAATTATAGCAAATATAAAAAATACAGTGGGGTGGACTGTTAAATAAAGTGATTAAATTATAAATGGTTGTTTAATTTAATTATAGTATATAAAAAGATTCCGCTAAAATTCCAAAACGGTTTATGTAGCTGGCTGAAGCAAAACTTCGATTTCACTGTGTGCGAGGCCTAAGAGGAAGGACTTAACACTTTCTGTAAATTGCCGAAGATTCCGTAAAGTACATATTTCGGTGGGAAGTATATTAAAGAGTTTTCGTGAAACAATGTGAAAAACTTTCTTGAATGTGTGGTTCTGGTCGAAGGTACAACGACTCTAGTTTGTGAGTTTGTCCTCAGGTTATATGTTTCCGACCTCATACTTTGCAGGTAGCCACATCTAATAAAAAAAATTTTTAAAACTTTGAAATAATACAGGTCCTTGACTGGGAGAATCCCTAGACTTCTAAAAGTTCTCTCGATGGATGCAGCCGGTTAACATTAGATATTTTTCGAACAGCATACTTTTGCAATACTAGTAAGGGCTGGGTTTTGTTAAGGGTGGCGCCACCCCAACAGCTGATTCCGTATTTTAATTTAGAATGAAATACCGCATAATAAACTATTTTGAGAAGATTGTTGGAACCGGAAGTTCTTAGATGATAAAGACAACGCAAAGAGAATTGAAGATATTTTTTCAGACGGGATATATGCTTACCCCAGCTCATATTCGTATCAACCGTTACACCCAGATACTGAAATTCATCAACATAGTCTGTCGTGAAGCAGTCCTTACTACAGGCCACAAGCGAGGCAAAGGAACCGGATTGAAAATCTTGGAACATATTGTCATGTAAAGCAAATCGCTCGCAAATCGCAGAATGAAAAACAATACTTACATCCGGTGGTTTTTTTATATTTAGACTAAAACTCATGAGTTTGGTCTTATTGCTAGCGACGAGCTTATGTTTTGCAAACCAAGTTCTCAGTAGATGTACATCATGGTTTATACTACTTATCAAATCAAGGGTGTTAGGAGAACTATAGGCCATCGCAAGATCATCTGCGAATGCAGTGACTTTCCCCAAGAAGGGCATATCAAAAATTGAATTAACATAAATTAAAAATAAGATGGGACCGAGCACGGAGCCTTGCGGAACCCCTCTCGTGATTGGATTAGTCTTCCCCAGCTTTCCGCAAACTCTGACGCATTGTACCCTTTCAGAAAGGTATGATTTAAACCACTTATGTACCAATCCTCGAAAAACCGGCATCATATAATTTATTTATTAAAATATCATGATCTACCGCGTCAAAAGCTTTGGTTATGTCTACGAAAAGACCAGCGCAATTTTTTTTATTGTCCAACTCTTGATAAATAAAAGAGCAGAATTCTAGGAGAGCATCTTCAGTAGAGCGGTTTGCTCTAAAACCAAACTGCCTTGGACTAAAAAAGCTTCTGCTTTCTAGAAACTGCATAATTCGGTTTTTAAGAGCTTTTTCAAAGACCTTAGATATAGAGGATATAAGTTAAATAGGCCTATAGTTATTTTTATCTTCCCTGTTACCCTTTTTAAACACGGGTATAATAATTGCACATTTCAAGGCATCGGGGAAAATTCCTGTAAAAACACTAGTATTAAATAGATGCTTTAGTACGTCCAGCAAATTAAGGGCTATGTTTTTAAGAAGTTTATTTGAAATACCGTCGTATCCACTAGAGCCAGAGTTGCTTAGACTTTTTATTATTGCAAGGAGCTCAGTGCCTGTGAAGGGTTCAAACATAAAACTGCACCTAGAAATAGATGCGTCACCTCTGGACATGATGCAGTTGCAGGAAGAAGTATTACATTGACCAACAGACACAAAAAAATCATTAAAAATATCAGCAACAACAGAGGGGTCGTCAATCATATTGCCACAATTATTCAGAGCAATAACCCGTTCACTACCAGAGCTATTTCGGTTGATAATGCTATTTACAACTTCCCATTCTTTTTTTAGTGTTCCCATGGCAGCTCAATAGTCTACTCCGGAAATAAGTATCTCGGTGTGATTTTATGTCTTTATTTAATTTTTTGCACAACTTTTTGTAACGAGATCGAAGCGCAAGATTTCTTGGATGCTTTCTACACTTAACACCTAACTTATTTTTCAATTTAATACTTTTTAAAAGGGCAGAATGCATCCAGGGTTTAAGCTTGGTTTTGGATTTACGTCGATCACAAGTGAAACTAGAGAATTCTATGTGACCATGCAATATATTTATAAACAGAGAGTATGCTTTTGAAATATCTTTCTCAGCGTAGACAACAACCCAATCCTCATAAAGCAGCTTTTCATTAAGCATAAAATAGTTTATCATATTCGTTTTTGTATTGCTCGTTAAATCTTTCTTTTTCATATGGAACTCAAGTTTGACACCAGTCATACTGTGATCTGTAATACCTAGTTCCAAATTAATACCAGTGCGCGCACACAAGCTGCTAAGACGGCAAAAAATATGATCCAGACAAGTGCCAGAACAGTTCCTTGTCGGCTCATTTAAGTACGATGTAAAACCGTGACTGGCCAATAGTGCTAGGTAGCTTTCAGATACCGCTTTCAACTGCATTATATCTATGTTCAAATCACCTAATATAACTACATCCCTCTCTTTTAAACCATTTAAAAATCTGAGAACTCTTCCAGAAAGGCCTGACTAGTTTCAGAAAGTAACCTATATACACATATTAAGGCTAAAGTTTTTCACCATTTTTTAGCAAAACTTTCAAAATAACAGCACTTTGCACGTTGTATTTAGCAATAGTACAATCAAACGTGTTTCGCACAAAAGCTCCAACACCTCCAGCAGAATATTCGTCATTATTATTTGCAAAAAGTTATAATTAGGAATATCATAAAAGCTATTCTCATGAGAATATATCCATATCTGCGACACAACTATTATGTCTGGGTAGACTGGAAACGTTTCTGCATTACACTGTAGAGAATCGAAGTTTTGCCGCAGACTACGTATATTTTGATGCAATATATAAATACAATTTTCAATATAAGAAAGCTGGTTAACATTATTTAAAGGGCTGTTATTGATAGGGTTGTCGATGTAGAGATCATTGAAATCCATTATAAGTTAAAAAAAAATTAAAACAATATAATAAAAACGATAAAAATATAAAGTTAGTCCGGAATACCAGACAGATCATCAAATGATCGTACAACAACAACTGCATCATTATCAGCTTTTCTCAACATAAACTTAGAATTACTAAACCACGCATATTTATATTTTTTTTTCCTTTTTAATTTTATTAACAGCATTATACAGAGCTCTGTTAGAGGGTGTGAGGCTGTTATTAATGTGTATCTTGTGCTTACTGCTGGCGCCCGTAAAAATCTCGGTTGTTAGTTTCTTTTTCGCCACATTTTTTGCACTCATTACTTTTTTCTTAAACTCAAGCGAAAAGAATCGCAAACAAAGAATTTTGCGCGATGAAGAGGAAGAGTTATTGTATTGCTCGATGTAACTTCTCTCAATTTGACCAGGAGACACAGAAACACCCAAAGCGTTTACAATTATTTTTCCAATGCACTCGTCTATTTTGTCGGTGGCTATGTTAGGAATCCCAACAATTTCAACGTCACTCTCCAGTCGCTTCTGCTCACTCCAATTCACTTGACGTTCCAGCTTTGCGACTTTTTCTTTCAGCGCGATATTCCCCCCCTTCAGTCTATTGATTGTCTCCAAAAAATCAATGGCCAACGACCGCGAAAACAATCCTGAAATAATCCCGAAGTAATTCCGAAAATGTCCACAGTTGTCCTAAAATAATTCTACAAAGAACTCTAAATAGTCCCGAAGCGGTGCCGAAATCTCCTGAAACGGTACAGAACTATTTCCGAAATCAGTCATGAAGTAGTGTCAAAATTATGCCGAATACACTCCCGAAATGGTTCTGAAATGCTACCAAATATAATCTGGGTTTAATCTTGAAATGATAACGTAAGCGATAACGAAACGATCCCTTAACTGCACGGCCAGTAAAACCTAGGCTGAATAGACATCGACTTGTAACAAGTTATAATAATTTTTCCGAACGAATACTACCGAAATAGTTCCAATATGATGCTGAATCGCGAATCCCGAAATAGTGCCGAAATTATATCGAACATGAATAATCCGGAGATATTCCCAAAATGATCACATCAATCCTGAAATGATCCAAAGCAATTTCCAAAATGATGCTGAAATAGTTCCTCAAGGACCTCGAAAACGATTCTGAAATAATCCCGAAGTAACTCCGGCAATTTCCGGAAGTAGTACTAAAAACAATCTCAAAACATTTCCGAAGCGCTGCCAAAATGCTACAGAATTTATTCCGAAAACAATCATGAAGTAGTTCCAAATTGATGCCGAGCACACTTTCGAAATAATTACGAAAAGTTCCAAAATGATCGCAAATATAAACTGGAAGTACTCTTGAGATGATAACGTAAACGATAACGAACTGATCCCGAAAGGATTCCCGAAATTGTCCAAAAATTATTCTGAGCGTGTCACAATTTAAATAACGAAAACAATAACGAAATGATCAGAAAATCATTCTCGTAACAGTCGCAAAATCCCAAAATCTCTGAGCGTGTCACAAACTGTTCCCGAAATTACATTGACAACAATCATGAAATAGTCCCAAAATTAAACAGAAAAATCATTTCGAAGATAGTTCCAATATAAAACTGAAATTCCTCCGAGATAGCTTCGAAGCTGTCCTGAAACGATCTATAAAGCAACTCCAAAAAAGTTTCGAAATTTTGTGGAAATTTGTCCAAAGTGGTTCAGAAATTAATTTGAAAACAACAAAGTTATGATCCCCAACACACTCCCGAAACAGATCTTAAAAGGTTTCGATATGTTCCCAAAACTAATAAAAGCAATCCGAAGATAAATAAAAAAATAAATGTAAGGCGCGATAACCTCCGAAGAGATCTAAGGCCGAGCTTCTCTTCCAATTTGCGTCGTGCTCCTCTTGATTTTTCCCTACAAATTGGCCGGACGGGACCCTACATGTTTTATGCCGACTCCGAACGGCATCTGCAAGGCAGATGAGTTTTCACTGAGAGCTTTTCATGGCAGAAATACACCCGGAGCGCTTGCCAGACACTGCCGAGGGGCGACCCCGCTTAGAAAAAATTTCTTCTAATTGAAAAATCTTATTTCTAAAATTTTGATATTGCTTTGCCCGGGAGTTGAACCCAGGGCATACGGTGTGATTGGCGGAGCACGCTACCATCACACCACGGTGGCCGCCAACCGAAGGTAGTCCCAAAATAAATCCAAAATTATACCGAGATAGCTTCAAATTTCTCCTGAAACGATCTCGAAAACAACTCTGAAATATTTCCGAAATAATATTTCCGAAATAATACCGAGAATTTCCTTATGTATTCCATAATAATCTCCAAAAAAGTCTCGAAATTTGGACAAAGTGGTTCAGAAATTATGTTGAAAACAACCAGAAAATGATTCCGAACACCCTCCCGAAACGGATCTGAAAAGGTTTCGAAATGTTGCCCAAAAATAATAAAAGCAATCCGAAGATAGTCCCAAAATAAAGCCAAAATTATTCCAAGAGGAAGCATATCTGAAGCTGTCCCGAAACCATCTCAAAAACCATTCTGAAATAATCCATACACACACAAACCTACACGCATGCAAAAAACTAGAGTGAATGTGCGCTGTGATGGTGACAATTTCAAGATGTGGTCTACGAAAGCAAAAGTAAAATTATTGCATAGCCATAAAGAAAAGTGAAGCAATAAAGAAGAAAAATAAATCATTGCGAAAAAAGGAAAATACAGAAAAATTGTCGTTGTCATGTTAAAATCATTTTAATTCATTTAAAGCGACTAATGCAACAACAACAAGAAACTGCTGCAACAAACGAGAAAAATCACAACAACACCAAAAACTACTTCAGTTGCAACTGAGATGTGCGCTAGTGCAGCTTCCAAGCGCTGCAACATCACTAAGAACAACAGCAACAACAATAAAAACAACAAAGCAACAGCATAATCAACCGCAACAATGAAAAGACGAGAGTAAACCCGAAGAAAAACATTCCATGCACTGAAATGGAAAATTAAACCTTGTTACATCAGAGCTGGTGCAGCTAACCAAACCACCAATCGACTGGCAGACCAAACGATCCAGCAGCAAGCTAACTAATGTCGACAGTGACAATTTTCGCCATGCAGCAGATGTGTGCAGTCATTGAGAAGTTGCAATTTCTTATATGGCGTTATGTGTGTGTGTGTTTGCAAGAGCTTGATTTTGTGTAGGTGTATGTGTTAAGTCAATGATAACAAATGTCCGCGCGGGCGCCAAAAGCTTTGGCTAATAGCATTTATGGACAGGATTGAAACAATTTATGTACATATGTTGATGTGCGAGTGCGGCGCAATATGCGTTGGTGCCGCTTGGCAGTCAGTTCGCAGCCGTTAGCGCTGACTTCCTAAAATAGAAGCGGCATGCGGCAGTGTAACTTAAATAATGTGGAGTAACTTTGACAGTAAGGAAAACGTATTGTAACGAATTTAGGGAAATTCTGCTTATTTGAAACCTTCTGCTAACGTTCGAATCGCTAAACTTTTGAATAAATCACTCCAATATTTAGTATTGCAAACTAGTCTTTATTAGCCCACTTTGAGAGTACTTCACAATTAATCTTCACAAACAATAGCGTGCTTAAATCAAAACTGAATACTGATTGTTCAGCTTGCGCTGCTTTTATACTCTCCGATGGTTCGTTCGCATATTTCTCCAAAGGTCTAGGCGTTTCACCTTCTAGAACTCTTATATCTCCTGCTTGGTAATTAGTTATATGAGTACATGCATATTTGTAGTTTATAGCCATATGCATGTGTATGTATGAGCAACTACTTCGGCTGATGATTACATGCGTTTGTGAGTTATCTATTCGATGCCGTCTATGTATGTGTATAAATGATGATTGATGTATTCATATACACGAGTGTAGCTTGCCTTAATGTTACATGTATATAAGAGTGGCGGCTTCATATTTTTGTTGGTGCGTGATTATTTACTAACAGCCTAGTGATGTCAAAATTCACCACAGTATGCTCAAGAGCACTGGCCAACAGAGAAACTCGTGAAAGTTTTCTGAAAAGGCGATGAACTTAATACCACAATAGAAGAATAGGGTGCAATTGCTAGAATTGGAACAGAGAAGAGCTCACGTCCACATATTTTGGGTTTCCGGTCACATGGGAGTAGATAGTAATGAAAAAGCTTAAAGCATATTTGGTAGATGTTCCAAATGAGTTTGTGTGAGATGAAAACGAAGTAAGAAAAAACATGATCAACAAATAAGGAAAGGCGTGGTACTAAGTCTTGAGATATTCGACTAGCAAAATGCGTCTTATTAGTTAAATGAGGCAAATCCGGCCTCATGATAACTGTTCTAATAGGGAAAACCGCCTTTTGGCACATAAGTTAGATCTGATCAGTGACACACTAATTGTAAGAAGTGCGGACTGCATGCGGAAACGGTTGAGTATATATTGTATTCGTATAGAGCGCTCACCAAATTAAGACTACAGGTAGAAGTAATGGAACGAATTTCCGATGTAGAATGGAGCTGGCCTTATATTTCTAGCAGCAAACATATCTGGCGCAAATATATATTCTCGTACTTGTTTCGCCGTTCTTCTTGTACATATACTACAAAAATTGTTACTTTTGTATTCAAAGTTATGTTGCCCTTATGTATTTCTCATCTAGAAGCAACATGTAGGAGGTCCTAAATAACTTCTGGCATCACTATGGTGATATTCAGTCGGCGTAAAGTCAATACGGTCAGTCAAACGTAACCTTACTTCGACACGTTTTGACATCAACCAGCAACACCCGCAAGCTTTTCTTAAGGATTGCGGTATCGGCTTTCTTCTGGATTGGGGCAGGGCACATTCAAATTTTAATTTTTATTTTATATTTTGCATACGAGTTGATGTATGCATGATCTTCGTCTCCGATGTAAAATAGCTCAGGATATCATCATTATCACTTCGTCATAGTAGGGTGGCTTGCATTGAGTTAATTTCTTTCGTCTGGGATTACGATATCGGGTTCGTCACCTACATCGCTATGTAGAAGTGAAATGAATTGAGCCATGTAGGGATATGTTAAATGCAACTCCTGTTGTTGTAGTTGCTGTGCCCGCAAAAGCTAGGTTAGGTTGAACTGGATGGCTGGTCACATAGACTGAACGGGTCTGTAGTGTTACCAGAAGCGCTTGGCTGTCTATATAAAAGTTGACTCGTCTGCAGTTAAGCTATTTTCTTCCAGTGTTTCTACTGCTTTGATTACGGCTACTCATTTCGCCTGAAAAACACTGAAGTGATCTGGCAGTTTGTAATTCTGCTTATTTCGTATACCGGAGACGTTATTCCTTCCATTACTTTTGAACCAGCGGTGTACGCGTGTATCGCTTCGTTCACCATTTGGGCACCCTTACTCCAAATATCCACCTTTATTGTGGCTCTAAGATCCTTTTCGAAGCGCAGACACGGAATAAAATAGCTTGTTCATCCTGTAATTGATGACGTTATACTCCTATGGCCGTATGGTCGGCGCTCAAGCTGCCCCGAGACACCGATCCTGGTTGCAGTTGTTAACGCTATGTTTTTTGCTACCAGGTCTAGAGGTGGAGTATGCAGAATAATATACAGTGCAGTCGCCGGCGTTGTTTTTAGGCCTCCCGTAAGATTAAGCATTGATAGCTTGAATATCACCTCTAAATTTTAGAGGTAGGTTTCATTTTGTGCGGCTGTCCACCAAGCAAGGACTCCTTAGTATAGGAAAGGCTTTGCAATCGCTTCAAATAAACAATGAGAGAGAGAGAGCGATAAACCTCACATACACCCCAGCATTCTTTTACATGCATAAGGTGCCTTCTAAGTCTTCTTCACTCTCTCCTCCACGTTTAGCTTCCACGACAATTGACTGTCTAGTATGATTACTAGATATTTTGTGCAAGGTTTCTCCTGCAACTTGGGCCTGGTCCAATTTGGGACCTTTTACTTTTTAGAACACAATACCAGATCCGTCTTCTCTGCGTTGGTGGTCAAACCGATATTAGATGCCCAGGTATGTATATCCCGAAGCGCCCGATTCATAAGCTCTTAATAGTGCCTTACGATATGGACTTGTATAACGACTTAACCTTATGGGGCACAGACTGAACTCTCGGCCTTCCTAACGCAGATCGAACTTGAGCCAGACAGAACCTAATTAAAATTTCAACGCAATATGCCCTCTCTTTTTGAACCTGCCTTAGGTAAGTCAGCAACAACATAGCTTTTACAAAAATAGCAACAGAAATAATATTTTTGTGGTCTGCTGATTTCTAATTTGTTCATTAAAATTGTGGACCTACAACTACCACTCCGAGCGGTATCTGCTAAGAGAGAAGAATTCACGAAGTTTTACAACCGCCAAGAGGCGACTTCATTTTATACAAAATTGCGAAAGTATTTTGATTTTGCTTGTCCCATTTGCCACACCTGCGACGAAGCATACGACTACCACAGCAAAGCAGCCAAAAGAACTTAAGTGATACTAGCAAACTTAATTCGATACTAAGCAGCCACTTGTATGTACGTAAACAAATCAATAATCATTTACATATCTACATACAAGGTAGCAAAGAGATACTCACCATCACCATCAGCTATGCGAGAGAATATAAACTACAAATATACATGTACATATATGGCTGGTAACCAAGCATGAAGTTCGCGAAGTTACTAGACCTTAGGAGAAATGGGTGGACGAAGCAACAGAGAGTATAAAAGCAGCGAAAGCTGAATAGTCAGTATTCAGTTTGATTTAAACACGCTATTGGTTGTGAAGTATAAGTGTTATTGTGAAGTACCTCAAAGTAGTCCAATAAAGACCATTTTGCATTATTGAATATTGGAGTTATTTATTCAACAGTTTAGTGATTCGAACGTTAGCAGAAGGTTGCAAATAAGCGGAATTTCACTAAATTCGTTACAATATCAGTATTTGTTATAGTTATCGTGTTAACGGATGGCCAGATGGACGGACGGACGGACAGACATGGCTTAATCAATTTTTTTTTCGATACTGATGATTTTGATGTATGGAAGTCTATATCTATCTCTATTGCTTTATACCTGTACAACCCACCGTTGTCCACTCAAAGCTATAGTAGTTCAAGTACGGCTGGGTAGAAAACGAGTATAAAATCGATAGAGTCAGCTGCTTGTGGCCAAAGAAGTAAGATGCGAATTTGTTCATTCAGTTGCAGGAAACTTGAGCTCATATGCTGCCACCGGTATCGTCACCATTACCGTTGCTGTCATAGTTTCGTAGATGCACTTTCCAGTGGATAAGTGTTGTAACGGTTTGGACGTCACTTGATCGACAATTTACTATTTTGCTCCTATTTCCAAACGCTTCATATGTGAGTGTGCGTGCAACATTTTCCCTTTTCACTATTTGCTTTGCTGCTATGAATATAAAAAGTGAGAGTGATATCGGAAATTGTTTCAATTTTCATCACAAACGATCAGCAGGCAGTCAACAAGCATGCAACAACAACAACGAGCCAAGCGGTCAGGCAACCACCAATAGCCGCTTCATCGCATTACATTGCAGTAGGCATACTTTCGTTGTTGTTGTTGTTGTTTTTATTGTTATCTATGCTGTCGAAAAGTGTAACAGCAGCAATTTTTTCTGCATTGCGCATAAAGTCGCCAGCCAGTGCGAATGCTTTCCCAAGCGAGGCTTAGAGCTGCTGTGAGCCGATAGCCAAAAGATAAACAAGCATACATTCATATGAGCTTATATAAAAAGTTAGGTGTTTATCTAAGTATGTATGTACGTGTATCTTCTGCTTGATACAGGGGCGTCGCCAGGCTTTGATGATAGACGGAACAGGAGATTTTATGGACGAAATATCGTTTTGAATAAACTTTAGGTATAAGTATCGGGTGGTTCTCGTTTATCCTTCCTACAAACACAGTAAGCAAAATTGACCTTGACCAAACTATTCCAAAAAATCTTATTTAGAAAGGTGATGTAGACTGGACGAAACATAGAAATATAGTAAAGAGTAAAAAATGTGAGTGAGCTGGGAGAGGAGCTGGGGAAGGAACTGTATAAACCTGTTAAAATTTTCAAAGTTCGAGCTGGACAGCATTGTTCCCCCCGAAGGTCTCGGGGAACGTTATCGCTGTTGTTGGTTCTCTGCCGGATATTAATCGATACGTTCCGGTAACAAGCACCATTAAGGTATAAGCCCCACCATCTCGGGAACGATTTAATATGACCACATTGAACCTTCTAGGCCATTCCACCCCTACTCTCTATTTTCATGAGGAATTTAGGATCGCCAGAGCCTCGCCTGCTAAAAACCCGGATTCGCCACAATTAGGTGAGGTTTATTATTGGGCTAGAGAAGCTATATATTGCGCTGGCAACCACTTGATAGGGTTGCGCTAAACAAGCCTTTTACAACGTGTTCCGGATCTTCTAGTGTCATATTAAATTATAGTTATTCGCAAAACTTATGCCGTGTTTTTGCTTTCAACCCTTGGCATAGCTACATTAAACCACGAATTCCTACAAGAATATCGAATGTACTATGCAAGATAAGAGGCCGAAAGGTCGCATGCGATGGGTTCATAGCACCATTTCTATATTAAACTTCCAATAGAATCACGCTCTACAAATCGACCTTTATACCTGTCCTAATGTATGACTCGGAATCGTGGATGGGGGCGAGAGAATATCAATTGACTCTTATTACAAAACACAAAAGACTCTTGGAGTATTCGAAAGAATACAGAAAAGTTCTCTGTAGGATTTATTGCCCTGGATGAGCTTTTCGCAGATATAAGAAGTGCAGCGAATAAAAGCCCAACAATTTGCTGGCTATGTCTTGCTATGAAATTGAATGAAGACGCTCCGGTCAAGAAAGTATTTCAATCGACACCGCCATTGGGAAGAAGAGGAAAGGGGAGACCGGTTATCCCCTTTTCGATTGGCATTATCCCGAAAGGGGGAGTAGTTGGTATGATTTGTTATGAAACGGCCAAAAGTGCTCAAGGCTCTTTAGTGTCCATTTTCTTACTAAGGAATGAATTTCGCTTTTAAAACGGCATCCTAATCAGCTTCCGTCGCCGTGGTGTGATGGTAGCGTGCTCCGCCTACCACACCGGAGATCCTGGGTTTACGCCCCAGAAAAAGCAACATCAAAAACTTTAGAAACAAGTTTTTTCAATTAGAAGAAAATTTTTTCTAAGCGGGGTCGCCCCTCGGCAGTGTTTGGCAAGCACTCCGAGTGTATTTCTGCCATGAAAAGCTCTCAGTGAAAACTCATCTGCCTTGCAGATGCCGTTCGGAGTCGGCATAAAACAAGTAGGTCCCATCCCGCCAATTTGTAGGAAAAAATAGGAGCACGATGCAAATTGGAAGAGAAGCTCGGCCTTAGATCTCTTCGGAGGTTATCGCGCTTACATTAATTAATGAATTAATCAGCTTTTTAGTTTTGCCTAAGTGGAATAAATTATACTTCTCTATTGATAAGGACTTCCACGAATACCTTAAATAAGGACACGATAAATATATTTCACATGTTTACCGCTTATATGCCTTCTGGGAGTGGTGGACAAGTGAATTTATTTACATAGCGCTTTAGTTTAAATGTGGCCCGACTCTTTTTAAGGCTTTTGATAGGAGTGAGCAAATAAAGGAATTACTTACTTATTTAATTGGCGCCTAATCGTTTAAAACGCTTATGGCCGTCCAACAAGGTGCACCAGTCGCTTCTTCGCTGGGTTAACTAGCGCCATCTAATAGGTCACATCAAAACAAGCTAAATCATTTTCCACGAGGTCGTTCCAGCGGAGAGTGGGATGCCCCTTTCTCTGCTTACTTTCTTAGCCTCAGCATCATCTTTCATTCCCATAACATAGCCTAGCCAGCGTAGACGCTGCGTTTCAGCTCACTGGACTATTCGCTGATGTTTGTGGAAAGCTCGTACTGCGCGTAGCGCATAATTTTCGTTTTCCAAGAGAGAACTTTACTTTTCAATTGCCTTCGCTTGAATTCAAAGCTGATGTTGTTGTTTGTGTTAATATTGGTTTCCAAATAATCGAAGTGTTTTGCTATTTCGAAATTTTGGCTACCAATAGTGGCATGATTGCCAAAGCACAATGCACCGACTCTTTGCTTGATGACAGCAGGTACTTCGTTATGTCCTTATTCATCATTAAACTCATCTTTTTTTCCTTCTTTTTTCCAGTTTGGAGTAAGCAGAACTTAAATCGGCCCGTGCTCAGGCTGAAGATATCATCGTCGTCAACATCCGCCAGAAATTGCACGCTCTTATACAATATTGTTCCACAGCGGTTAAGTCCTGTAACTTGTATAATTTTCTACATGTCAAATTAAAAACTAAAGGCACGATAGGGGGTCACCCTGTCTGAAGCCTCATTTAGCTTCTACCGATACGGAGAGGTCCTTCCCAATTCTAACTGAGCTGCTGCTGTTGCTCTTCATGATTTTGCATAGCTGTATAAGTTATGCGGGGAAACCAAACCCAGACATAGCGGCACAAAGGCAGCTCTTTTTCGTGGATGTGTGTAAATTTTTTTGCGGCTTTTTTTCAAGTTCGATGGTAAATTTACCAGGTCTGAAGCCGCACTGATAAGGTCCAATCAGACGATTTATGGTAGGCTTCAATCTTTCGCACAATATGCTTGACCGGACCTTATATGCGATATAAGGAAGACTGATTCCCCGGCAGTTGGTGCGTTTTGCAGGGTCCGCCTTCTGGGCATTAAAATCGTCAGGCTTGCACTCGTCAGACCATATTTTACAAGGAAGCTGTTACATCCGTCTTACCAACTAATCGGCGCCGTAGTTGAATAACTCCACTGGCAATCCATCAGCACCTGCAGACTTGTTGTTTTTAATCAGGATATTTCTGTTCGGTATTCCTCATAATCTGGGTATTGCTCTTCTGACTTCGTCATAATCGAGTGGATGTATATTAATTTCATCGTCATTGATTGGGAGATCGGGCTCATCATCTCTGTGCCATACATCTCTGTCTCCATTTAGGAGAGCAGAAAAGTGTTCCCTTCTTAATAATCTAAGTACTCTCTAGACATTGGCTACATGGTTAAAGTTTTCGTTCTTAAAGGATTTTTCCACGGACCTAAACAAAAACTCTAGCTCCTCCCAGCATGTTCTATAAGAGGGCATCTCAGCTGAAGCAATTTTCGTCACTGGTTATGACTGAACAGTGAAAGAGGAGCGCCATTATGATTATATTGATGACGGCGGATATTGGTATGCCTGTGATTTAGTCACTGCCACTGAAAAATAACAGCTTCAAGGAAGTCGGCGTTCAGACTTATTACTTACTACTTACTTACAGCATCTGCATCTCTTTGGTAATGCCGCTTACCAATAATGGCCAGCACAAACCACAGCGACAGCTTCACAATAATCTGACCATATATGTGTCTCTTTCGCAAGACGCTTACCAATAATCGCCACCACAAATCCAAGAATGAAGGGAAGTGTAATTTTTTAGAGCGATACATGGTATAGTCCAGAGTAAATTGGATCATTTGGTTAATCATCGTGTATTATGATATTGTAACAAATTTTGGGAATTTCTGATTGCTATGCACCTTCTGTTAACGTTCGAATCGCTGAATTGTCGAATAAATAAGTCCAATAATCAGTATGGCAAAATGTTATCCATTAAGAGTACTTTGGGAGTAGTACAATTACAATACTCGCGTACTTCGCTAATCGTGTTTTAAATCAAACCTATTACTGATTCCTCAGTTCGCGCTGCTTTTATACTCTCGGTTACCTCGTTAGCCCATTTCTCCTTAGGTCTAGACTTTTCACGTACATGCCTTCTAGAAAAATTGTATCTCATGCTTGGTTAATTAGCTATATACATGTTACAGATATACATTATATTTATGCTTTTCTTCTAGTCATATGCGTGTGTATGTGTGAGTAACAACTTAGCTGCCGGCTACATACATCTATGTGAAATAACCTCTCTGCTTCAAGCTGCAGGATATTTGCATGGAATATTCTTCGTTGTCTTGTCCATAAGTGTGGCTGCTTGCTTTAATGTGTACATGTACATAAGTGTGGCTGCTTGCTGTTTTTATTGTTGTGATTATTTACTAACAGCATAGTGATGCTAATATTTGCCACAATATTAAAGTGACATATCAACCCTCCTTGACTCCTGCCTGCTTACGCCAGTGTTTTCAATATTTATGTGTGTATTTATATTTGGTCCAACTAGGCAGGCGATCGCCCGTTCAGTACCTCTGGAAAATATTATTAATACTTGTATACCAACACATATATTCACAAAGGATTGTGCTCTATAATTTCTTCTTCTTAGTTAGTTGCACTGTATTTAACTTGATAGGCTGGTTTGGATTTGCAACAATTTTTTATGCCATCGTTTTTATTTTTGTTATGTATTTATACACTTGTTACTTTAATTTGTTTTATTATAGTTTTATTCCTTGATATATTGTTGTTGTTGCTATTACTATTTCATTGTTTATTTCTTTAGCTTTGACGTTGTTATTTGTTATGGCTTGTTTTTCCAATGACTTTTTTGCTTTGCACGTTTCCGATCTTTGATACGAAAATACATAAAGAAAATAAATGCACGCACGTCAATTTCATTAGCACAAAGTCACTACATTTGAACCTTAGACTGATGCACTACTGACGGATGTGAATCAAGTTGTTTAAGAAATGAGGTATGCAATTTATTGCATTGAAATTGGAGTAAAATGCTTAGGAATGGCTAGAGAAATGCCAGTTTGTACACTTAAAACCAAAAATATATGCCAAGTGAATAAATTTAAAATCAATACAAAACACTGTCGAATGAACGTAATAAATTTATTTCATCAAAAGTGTTGAAGATATCATTCAGACGTGTTTCTATTATCGATTGAGATTACGATTTTGCAACAGGAAAACAAAATAAAATATCGTAACGTCTTCGCATGCTGGGAAGTTTTGAATACGTATTTGAAGCACAATATAAATGTTGCTTCTCCAACCCAATTGTCAACCTCACCTACCCGTGGCGAACCCTGTTTCATTAACAGCCGAGGCTCTGGCGACAACGAACTCCTGCTGGACCTAGGGGGAGGGAGGGCGGTATGGTCTAGAAGGCTGCATGTGGTCATACCAAATCGTTCCCGAGATGATCGGGCTAGTACTTTTATGGTGCTTGTTACCGGAATGTACCGGATCTGCATCCGCCAAAGGACCATCAACATCGATAACACTCCCCAAGGCCTTCGATAACACTCCCCAAAACATAAACGCACCAAATCAACAAACCCACAAAGAAGGTCAAACAACTAGAATTACTGACTTTCACCTGCCTCAGTCAGCCACACACATCGATCAGTAAAAACCACACTCGGTTCTGAATGAACACACAGCACATACACATCAATTTTGAGAATAGCTGCTCATGTACGTACGAATTATAAATACAAGCCAAACGACAACAACAGATCAGAACGAAAATCGACACTGATGATGGCACAACGCCGAAACCGGTTTGTCTCTAAACCACATTTGCCAGGGTGACGGAAAATCGTTCCAATATACATCAATAATTATCAGGTTATTAAAGAACTCCTAAAGTGACTTAATGTCAATGAAGTCAAAGTACTTGGATATGTGGCTGGCGTAACAGGCTGGACATTTTTAGTTGTATGGGGACGAACATTGGAAAAATCAAGCTAACTAAACCTCTCTTCGCGAGAAATAAAGGTTTAAAGTTAAGTACTCAAAATAATTGTACGGCGGTGATGTCGGTCTTTGCTTTGAAAGGACATCAACCAACTGAAATAGGCAGGCATCGGTACCTTCTCATAAAATAGTTCGGACTTTCCGAGTACATGCCTTCAAATCATAGTGGTCATCAGAAAAAGGAGCTTTCATCAAAGGGTTGTTGCGTGGTTTTATTGGAGAGCATTTCTACGTGGCAGGTGCAAGCCTAGCGCATAACCCAGGAACGGAATTTGGATTTTAGTGGGATATATTTGAAGCCCCCATAACCCGCAGCGCAAATATTCCGGCTAAAAAATCACAAGGCGCCAGGTAATGACGGAATACCCGGCGAGCCATCCAAGCATGTAGAAATAGTTGAATGAAGAATTGTTAAAGAGCAAAATATGGTGGAATGAACGCATGGCTCCATATTGGAGCTTAAGTGTGCTCTGCCCAATCCACAAGAAAGGCGATTCCGGAAACAACGCCATGTTCCGCGTAATCAGCTTGCTTAATATCGCGTATACTGGTCTATCTTACATACTGTGCGAAGGAGAGAAGCTCATAGTCAAAAAACTGGTTGGACCTTATCAATGCAACTTCAAACTTGGTAAAGAAACTGCTTGTATGCTGCTTGAGACAATGCGACTTCGTTCATGCGATTCATTTAAAATAGTACTGGAAAGACAATTCTAAGATCGTAAAGGCCTAAAATTACTGGCGTATGCTGATGATATTGATTTCATTGGCCTAAACAAACGCGCTGTGAGTTCTGCCTTCACGGGATTAGGTAAATGAGGAAAACACGAAGAACTTACTGGCATCCAAGAAAGAATCAGCGCATTTGCGCCTTGAAAGCGGCGTCACTGTTGACGGATATAAATTCGATACTGTAAAGGATTTCATCTACTTGGGAGCCTGCATTAACAACAAAAACAATATTAGCTTAAAAATTAAACGGAGAATAACTTTTGCCGACAAGTGCTACTGTGGACCGGCTTCGCTTGGTTAGGTCCTGTTATGCGAATGGGCGAAGACGCTCCGGCCAAGAAAGTATTTCAGTCGACGCCGCAATTTGGAAGCAGAGGAAGAGGAGACCTCCAGTGAGTTGGGAGAAACAGGTGGAGGCCGACTTGGCCTCCCTTGGTGCCCCTTTGTACTCCCAATTGGCGTAAATTTCCACGAAATAGAGATATCTCACGTGACCTGTTACGAAACGCCCAAAATGACGATGATGATTTAAAAGAACTAAAGAATTTTGTGAAAAACCTTGAAAGAAGTCTAAATAGGAGCTCACACTAGATTTGGCAAATATTCAAGTACCTATGAACTGAATATATCGCAGGGACAACTTCGAAACGATCCATGAAAATCTGAAAATGGTTTAAAAAAACAGTTCCAAAATTATTCCTAAATAGACCACTGTTCTTTCCAAAACTATACCGAACTTATCTAAAAATGGTTTCGCATATTCCCGAAAAGTTTCAGAAGTCAGTCCAGAAATGATGCTGCGATAGTCGCTAAATAATCCGGAGAAATCCCATGGTTAAAAAAGAAGTAGTGCCGAAACCTGAAATGATCCTTAAATTATCCCCTAAATTTCAAAACAATCCCGAAATTGTTCAAAATAACATGAAATTATCACTAAATGCTCGCGAAAACCATCCTTAATTGATACAAGAATACTTCCTGAATAGTGCCCAATTGCCACTCAAATCATCATGTATATTATTTCTAATTGCTGTTTTTATGTACGGGTCCCTTTTTCGCTCTTATTAGGAATCCAAATCTAGAAATAAAGTTTTGGTTGTAAAGATGGAGATTCGTGCTATTAGCGAGCTTTGGGCAATTTTGGTCGTAGTGCTTTAGTTTAGCTATATTTTATTAAAATAATTTGTTAAAAATAAACGATTGTGAGCACACAAAGAAATCTATTTGTACTATGGCACTATTGTGAATATTTGCACTGCACTACCGGCAGTTGCTACCATACGCTAGATTGCAGCGCAAGCTGTAAGTTTTAATTGATTGGTAGAACAGCTGATTTCTGTTGATATTTGATAAGAGACTTTTATATTGGTTTGCGAAAGATGCGCACGGGTCCGGCTCGTCTTGAAATAGTCCCGAAAAGATAAAAATAACCATCCCGAAGTGATCCCAAAAGAGTGCCGATGTGATTTTTGAGTCACAACGGCGTCCTCACAACGAAACTGTCGTATTTATAACATTAGTAACATAAGATTAGATTTATTAATATCTCTTAGGTTGTGAGTTTAAATGACGTTAAGCTAATGGGTCTGTAATCTTTGAGACACATATTTAAGGTTGATCTTTCCATAAGCCATGAAAGCGTCACTTGATTTAGTCTCATTCATCTAACAAACATTGTTTTTGGCTCTTCTATACTCCTTTTAGCTGAATTTTGTAGCACTGCTGCGCTTTAAACTGGGAAAAATATCTTACTACCCATTCGGTACTAGCCACCAATCATGGTGCTACTACCGACCGATTCTTTCTCATCATTTCCGAATAGAAAGTGTGCGTTTTCTTTCTTTAGAAGTCCCTGGATTATAACTCACCAGACGATGTGAGAGCTATCATAACGCCAAATAAAAAATACAAAAAATAAATAGAAACACACCACTCTGAATGGTGCTCTGATGCAATGAAGCACGGAAATTAAAGCGCCAATCTGCAATATTTCGATACCCCACGATTTCAACTGAATTAACATTATATAAAACCTTGGCATATGCATGTTTGTGTGAGTAGAAATAAATAAAGGAAATTAATAGAAATATTATTTCATCATTAATATTTTATGTTTTTATTTATTGATCACAAAAATTAATTAAATTTTTTTGTAATATTCATTTAGCAGTATTTGCTGGAATTTTAATACACATGCAAATTCAAGGCAACAATTATAACTTGTCAACTTTGTTGGAATTTTGAATATGTTGAATAGACTGGGTCGATTTATTCACCGATATCACGCCATCGCTTTTCAATAGGATTTGGGTTCAGGAAAAAATAGTTCCACTACGCATTCCCAAAAAAATAATTTTCGAGCCTGCGAAAAAAATGGCGAAAGGGTAAATTTTTCGACCAAAGCCCTCCCCAAAACCCAAAAAATATCAAAAAACTGTTTTCGCCAACGTTTTACAACAGTTTTTTGAAAAAAAATATTTTTTGGGTTTTGGGGAGTATTTTGGTCGAAAAATTTACCCTTTCGCCATTTTTTTTTCGCAGGCTCGAAAATTATTTTTTTTGGGTGTGCGCAGTGGAACTTTTTTTCCTGAGCCCAAATCCTATCGAAAAATCGATGGCGCGATGTCGGTTAACTTTCGTCCATAGAAATGGACCCAGGTTAATGTCGAATCATGATATATATTATTTCTAATTGCTGTTTTTATGTACCGGTCCCTTTTTCGCTCTTATTTGGAATCCAAATCTATAAATAAAGTTTTGGTTGTAAAGATGGAGATTTCAGCTATTGGCGAGCTTTGGGCAATTTTGTTCGTAGTGCTTTTGTTTAGCTATATTTTATTAAAATAATTCGTTAAATAAACGATATGAGCACTCAAAGAAATCTATTTGTACTATGGCACTATTGTGAATATTTGCACTGCATTACGGGCAGTTGCTACCATACGCCAGATGGCAGCGCAAGCTGTAAGTTTTAATTGATTGATGGAACAGCTGATTTCTGTTGATATTTGATAAGAGACTTTTATATTGGTTGCGCAAGATGCGCACGGGTCCGGCTCGTACTATAAAACTTAATACAGAGTTTGTAATATTAACATACTAGTAGGAGACGGGTGCTTTGGAATCGAACTTGGTACCAAAAGAACCGGTAATATGTTTAAGAAACTGAAACTCGATTTTAAAGGTTTATATTATCTTACTTCACTCCTATTACTACTTTCACTTCCACTCCTAGCCCCACTTTCACTGCCACTGCCACTGCAAACCCCCTACTCCACTCCTAATCCAGCTGCCTCTCTCACTTCCTCACCACTTCCAAGCTATATGAGAAACAATATGCAACTCCCACTCCAACTCCTACCTCCACACCCATTCCAAATCCCACTTCCACTCCTTCTCCCACTTCCACTCCTAGTCCCACTCGCACTCCCTCTTCCACTTCTAGTCCAACTCCCACTCCCACTGCATTTGTCGTCGCCACTGCCATTCCTAGTTGTACTGCCACTCCCGCTGCCTCCACCTCTCTCACCTAAATTTCCTCATATATGGAATCTCTTTACCAAAGATTTAATACCTGACCGGCCTATTTAAATGTTTTTCTTTTTATGAACTACGACAAAGCTAAATGAGAAACTTTATGAAACTATCGCAGGCACAGTTTTTGTATAATTGCATTCATCTTTACATATAAGATATTATGATTTCTGAACACGCATTCTGGGGTCACCATGGTCAAGGTTTTGGTCTATACCTTAGGAAGGGGTCCACATTTGGATCTAAAACCTACTTACAAACCATACGAAACGTTACGAAATTAGCGCATCTTTAGTTTTCAAAATTGGCTCATCCGATCTCGAGTTATGAATTTCAGTATGGAAGGATCATCTCTTTCTTATGGCAGGTTCCTCTCCAAAAACTCTAGCTTTCGACTATAAAAACTGCATTTTCCAATTCGGTGAAACTGCCGTGCCGACTCAATATCTGCATGAGGTGGTAGTTCAGTCCGCCGTGCTTCCGCTCATAACATTCCTTTAAATTCCGAACTAATGTGAAGCGTTCTTTCCTCGATTCTTCCCACCGTTCTTGCCACCCAAGTATTACTCGTGACCTTGCGCCTTTCTAGCATACAGATCGGTCATTTCGCTTGGCAGCAGATCAACTGGAATTTTCCCAGAAAAAACAAGGATCGCGTGGTAGGACACCATCCGATAAGCGCTTGCTATTCTTATAGCAGTAATTCGGTTAGTTGCTAGTAGATCTTTTTTAGATTCTTGCCACGCTAGTGCTGCGTACAACCTTATCCAGCTGGTTACGTTGAACAATAGCTGGCAGCTAGCTTAGCTTGGAGCGGCGATACTAGGCATTATTCGCATAAAGAGTTTCACTAACCTTGGAAACTTTCTCTCCAACCGCCCTGAAGTGCTCCTTAAGTTAGTTTGAGTCAATGTTTTCGCCTAAATATTTCAATTTCAAGTATGGCTTAGAATTTTTTTCATATATCTCCTATGCGTGGGACTATCTCATCCACAGTTCGCTTCCAGCTAACTAAAACTCCTCCAGCGGGTAAGGGGGTTAGAATATACCCGCGATAGGTATGCCTGTCGTAAGAGGCGACTAAAATACCAAACAGATTCAAGGGGTTGCCAGCGCATAATATAGCTTCTCCAACCCAATTGTCAACCTCACCTATTCGTGGCGAATCCTGTCTCATTAACAGCCGAGGCTCTGGCGACCCCGAACTCCTCATGGATCTAGGGGGTGGGAGGGCGGTATGGCCTAGAAGGGCGCATGTGGTCACAACAAATCGTTCCCGAGAAGGTCGGGCTTGGTGCCAGAACGTACCGGATCTGCAGCCGGAAAGGACTATCAACATCGATAACACTCCCCAAGGCCTTCGGGGAGTGTCCTTATTGCTACAACAACAACAACAACAGCTTACCAAAACCATTTCTGTGTTATTCCTAGCCATCTCAAGCCCCATATTCGTCAGTCATTCCTTTATTCTTCCAACGAGGTCATTTCATAATGCTTAGATCCACATTTTTGGTCACTGCTACGGCGACAATATCATCAGCGTAGCCGATAATTTGCATGCCCACAGGACAGTCGATATGTAGCACATCGTCATGCATCGTATTTGATTGCATTGGCCCTAGAACAGATCCCTGAGGGACATCGCCGGTAATGTTGTACTTTCTTGGTCTCCAATCCTTATCGAACAGTAGTACTCTGTCACTAAGATAGCTACCAATCATTAGATAGATTTGCCAAAGTTTCGTAGCGCTGTCATTATCTGCATTCAGATCGCAGTATTAAAAGCATTTCTAATATCCAAAGTAATCAGCGCACAGAGCTTCCCTTTACTTTGACCTCCGGTTATGGCTGCACGGGCTATATTGACAACTGTTTCAACTGAATTCAGCAAAAGGACGAATCTTTGACGTTTCCATGCAGGTAAAGATGTCTTACTGGATACAGGCATTGAAGAGATTCGTAAATACTGATATTCTAGACCTTATAGCTGCTTTAAGGGTTATATTTGGCACTCAATCGGGACTTGGCAACTTATTATCGGCAACTCTATGTGTTGCATTTAGTACCTCCTGCTCTTCCAACGTCAAAATCCTAGCTTTGCTAGGTCCAGTCATCTTGTGTTGGAAAGAGAGTTGCGACGATTATCTACAGCTCTAGTAGAATACGCGTAATTATACATACGTACATACCCACATGGACAAAAATCTACACTGAAAGAAAAAGACTGGTAAAATCAACTGAAATTTCTGCCAATTTTTATCCGTCGCAACAAGATGTTGAATAAACTGCGCACAAATCCTTGATTGTAATTGACCGTTTTAGTAGTCAAATAAACAAAAAAAGTTGTTTCATTATACTTTACCTATAGTTTTGTTAAATTAACAATTATTACTGTCGCTCTTAGAATACCAATCAAAACTGTTAATATGAAAGAGATTTCTGTTCTTTTGAAATTACCAGTGCAAACTGTTTAAATTAACAGATTCAATGTTAAGATGAGACTTACAGCAAAATCCGTAGAAATGACAGAGATTTTTGTTCGTTCGAAATAACCAGCGTAAACTGTTAAATTAAAAGAGTTTTTTGCCGAATGACACTACCAATTAATACCTGTCGAAAAAATAAAAGCCAAACTTACGTAGTTTTTTATTTATATAAATTACACACCAATACATTTCATTACTAATGGTTTTATTGCTATATTTAGTAATATTAATCAAAATAATAACTTAAATCTGAATTCAAATAAACAAAACTTGCTCCGAATTACCATCGACAACTTTGTACGAAAGTATGTTGCCATATATATTTGCTACATACATATTCACACACGCGTTAGTACATGCCCTAGCGATGATAACGGCACTGCACCGTTTGTTAAACCACATTTTCAAGACGGTTTCAAGACTTTTCAAGAACACGGTTTCAAGAACTTTATTTCAACTTTTTCTTCAAAAATTTTCTCCATATTATTATATTATAATTATACTTATATTTGTGTATGCACATTAGATATAAAATGTTTTCATTTTCTTTGAATATAAAACAAAAATCGGACAAATGAGTACATATGTATATATGTACTTACTAACCGAACTTCAACTGGGCGTACATCAAATATGCTGGCACACATTAAACATTATACATTTTATTACTTTGTTTTATTAAACGCACTTTTACCTAATTTTATTTTCATAATTTATTTAATTTATAGTTTTGAAGTAGTCACGAAACTGATTCTCAATTCTTTCAGTTGCAGCTCATTCTCAATTTCTTCTCTCGCATGTAGAGTTGCCACACTTAATTGTTTCGAACAAAACTTGTAGTATAAATGTTTGACATAACATTTTAAATAGAGAACTTGTAAGTTATAGAAAACTAAAGAATCAAATCGCGGGAAGGTATTCACCACTGGAGTAACTTTACATGTAATTCGGCAAGTTTAATTCTCGTAACACTTTTTTTGAAACGATTCCAAAGCAACTCAAACTTTTATGCTGTCGGAAACATCAAATTAAAAAAGGGATGTTTTTTATTATCTTATTAGATTCGTTCACTTGAGTGAAAATTCGTAAAAATTTGAACAAAATGTTACTAACTTTGGAAAAATCCTGTTCGTTCAAACAAAACTTTTGCAACAAGAGGGCGCAATTTTGCATTTCGCTTGGAGGAGAAGTTGCAAAATTGTACCCGATAAATAGGTGTCCCGGTATCGCATAATTTGTTTGCAGTGTTATTCACAGTAAATTCAGAAAAGGGTTTTTTCGTTTTGTATTGATAACTAAAAAACAGTTTTTTGTTGTTTTCCCAAAATGTGTGTTTTTTCGATCTGGTGGTTTTCTTATTTTGGTGTTTTTTTTTAACAAGTGGTACCATCGTCATAAGTACAAAGTAGAGAGCGCAGTGAGTGTAAAATTCTCTTTGAAATTTGCTCATTGATTGACTGTTGTTCGCTGTTGAAATGACCAGTGAGATCTGTTGTGTTAAACAGAAAAATCAGTTAGATTGATTAGGAATCTGTCAATTTTACATAAATTTGTTAACTTAAGAGCGACAATTTCTCTTCTGTTGAAATGACTAAACTAATTTGTTCGCTTGACAAAGAACTCGGTCGAATTAACCATAATTCGATCAATTTTACCGAATCTCCGTTAAGTCAAGAACAACAGAACCGAATTGTTGATTTTACTAGCACCATTTCTTTCAGTTTATAATATTGTATTATGTACATACTTATGTGTATATGATTTATAGCTTCAAACTGTTAAACGGAATTTATAAAGCTCCAATTTTTTGAAGAACAATTAGACATTATTTAAGTTCACAAAAAAGAAATCAGGATAAATTTTTGGTAACTTAATTTGAAGAAATACATATCATTTGTTACCACATAATCGTAACTATGTATACACATATGCCACAACGCATGTCATGCAACAGTTCTGCAGTAGCCACCGCCTCCCACCAACTGACACCCAAACGATCACTCGATAAACTAACTCAAAGCGCTACAAACTCAAAACTCTACAGAAGTCAAGTCACAGTATTTATGATGGTTAAATACAAGAGTGCATATGTATGTTTGTTTATTTACATATACATACGCGATTAAGACAATGGCAACGAATTGTTTACATTTATTATGCAATGTGTGCCACAAGTCAAATGCCGGTTGATGTTGCAATAATATGTGCAAAAGTGTTCTAAGGTCGATCATTGCGATGCGTCATCACCGGCAGGCAACCAGAGATATCTTATGATGCTCGATGTAGTCTAGAAGCGATTGTGTGCGAAACAATGGATATAACATGAGTGTTCCCACAAAAAAAAACAAAAATGCATTGATGACAACGTTTAGCGGGCGTTTTTTGTGTGTTATTACCCAGAGTGCATATGATTCGGAACTCAGCGTCGTTTCTATGCCTAAGAGCAATAGCACCCTTTGTTGGAGCTGGGGATGACCTGTTTCTTCAGATGAGCTGCAATAACTATTGGTATTTTCAGACTCCCTGATGAAGATGAAAAAGCATCGAAATGCGCAGGAGAATAAAAAAAAACTGTAGCTTTTGTCTTCTTTATATAGGTCGAAATGCTCCATAAAGCAAAATCGTGAACACCCCCATTTCATGAATGGTGCCTGATGAATTAAACAGGGCTAACAGCCTTTGGTCCCACAAAACCCACGTCAGTTTCAGCAAAAAAGTGAACGAATTTTGTCAAAGGTTAGGCTACTTTAAAGACGTTAGCATACAATGAGCACATCCTAATAGAAAATTTGCTGCGCCCAGCCGACTAGTAAGTACCCTGATCTGGTTTTTAGTTTTGCTTTTTAAACTTCCTTTCTAGATGTCCAAGGCTGTAGAGAAATCGAATTAAATTTCTTGGGAATATGCTTTCAATAGTCCGTCCAAGGGATTTTGATATTTCGCAACTGATCAAGGTCATATCGATTCAATAAAATAGGAAATAGGTACTTGTGCCGCCGTGGGGTGATGGTTGCGTGCTCCGCCTACCACACCGAAGATCCTGGATTCACGCCCCGGGCAAAGTAACATCAAAATTGTAGGAACAAGTTTTATCAATTAGAGGAAAATTTGTCTAAGTGGGGTCGCCCCTCGTATGTATTTCTGCCATGAAAAGCTCTCAGTGAAAACTCATCTGTCTTGCAGATGCCGTTCGGAGTCGACCTAAAACGAGTAGGTCCCGTCCCGCCAATTTGTAGGAAAAATTAAAAAGGCGCACGACGCAAATTGGAAGAGAAGTTCGGCCTAAAATCTCTTCGGAGGCTATCGCGCCTTAAGTTAGGTTAGGTTGAGCTGGCCTGTCCATGAGGACCTCACATAGACTGAATGAGTCCGTAGTGTTACCAGAAGTTTGTTTTAACGACCAAACTGAAAAACCCATATCAAAAACCAGGACCTATGTAATAAAATAACTCCGTCCTCTTGGCAAATCTAGAAGCTTCCTAGGACTTAAGCCACTTGCTGCTTCTAGATCTAACAGCTGTATCACTCCTAATATCTGGAGTCTTAACTGACAAGCGCAGGCACCAGCACAGAACGTGCTCGATCGTTTCCTCCTCCAGCCCGAACTTCCTACATCAGCTATCACTATATAACGTCAATTGACCTTATGACCACTTCAAATGTCCATAAGATCAATTGAAATTATGACTTTATGAAATGGACACAACATCAAATTCCAAATGGTTACACTGTGAACGATATTGACATTATGACCATCGTGCTTCTCCAAAATGGCCATAAAATGGATCAATTACACATTTTTTTCGCAAGTTTCACTTGCATAAGTTAGTCTTATTTCGAAAAAGCTTTAGTTTCAGTTAGGAAATGGATTATGGCCTTTTTTACGGAAATGGTCATAAGGTCAAACCGGAATTTTTTAAATGGTCATTAAGTTAATATTAAAAAGTCCATAAAGTCAATTGACCTTATCTAGGAACATTTACAGTGGTCATAAGTCCAATTGGTTTTATGATAATTTGAAGTGGTTACAAAGACAATTGACGTTTTGACCGTTGACTTTATGTCATGTTGTTGTTGTATTAACAGTGCTTCGCCCCCTTCAATGGGCACGACCACTCACAAATTGTCATCAAGGTCCTCTAACGGGAGTCCAAGGAAACTGACTGTTTCAATAGGGGCGGAAAAGATAAAGAAACGTTGCTAACCACGTACAAAGCAATTGACCGGCCGCTCATGAGCTACGCGTCACCAGTTTGTTCGCCTGGTCTTAAACACACATACTGGAAAAGGTTACAGGCCTTTCAAAATGCTGCTATCAGAACTGCCACCGGATGTCTCCTTATGACCCCCGAACACCACCTACATAGTGAGGCCAAAAAGCTCAATATTAAAGAGGACAACGAAATGCTGAGCAGGCAGCTTTTGATAAATTTTGACAAAACATGACATCCTAGCAAACAACTGCTTGATCTAGCACGCCTCCACGGGGGTTAAGGGAACATCTCCATAAGCCCTATGACGAGATCCGGTGCCTGCCAACACAGCCGTTTGATCCAGACACATAATCAGACCCTAAACCAAATCGACACAGCATCGTTAAGGCTTTTGCTAGGACGCGCCCGGTGAACCCCGTTATTAATATACAATATCCTACCCATGCGGAAGAAGAAAGCACACTACCAAGGGAGACACCAGTCACCCTGGCCCAACTTCGTTCTGAATACTGTTACAAGTTAAACTCTTGTCCAGAGTCAACCCCGACATACGTATTGTATGTTCTGCATACGATGTGCAAGTCATCTCCGCATTATGAGGAAAGTTTGCACCTGAAAACACAGCCGTATGAAGAAAAAAGCATAAAGAGTTTTTCTGTGATGTCCACAAAAAGGTTGCCTAGCGGACCCGGGTTTTAAAGACAAATACCCTGAACTCGCAGAAGAGAGCACTCTCCCTAGGGAGACGCGCTCTACTCTAGCTCAACTTTGATCTGGATACTGTAACAGGTTAAACTCTTACCTATCAAGAATCAACCACGATATACATAATGTATGTCCTGGTAACAATGTGGCCCCCACATGTTGCCAACCATTTCTTAATTGCTATGTGGAGCCAACTAAGTGAGTGGTCGCGTCTATTAGATGGGGAAGAGCACTGCTACAACCTCGGACATACATATATTTCTTTCTTCTAGATTCCAGGCGGAGGTACATTTGTCGTGTCTTAACAAAAGGTAGTCAGTTAACTGTGAAGTGGGTTTATTTAACCTTCATGCAACTGCAGCAACAGTGATACCAACCATCTTTTCACTTGCAATATGGAACCTACGCCTCTAAGAACAATATCCCTATGGTCGGCCCTTGTTGAAAGAGCCAGTTTCCTTGGACTCCCGTTAGGGGACTTTGATGACAATTTGTGAGTGGTCGCGCTCATTGAATGGGGCGAAGCACTGCTAATACAACAACCTTATGTCATCCCAACGGAAAAGCGCCCCTACTACTTTTTCAAAAACGGCGCTTCTCACTTTTTCAAACCAAATTTTTTGTTTTGCGCCTTTCTCGCACGATTCAGCACTTAGTATTTAGTTTGTTGGCGCCCTCCATATATATAGTTGCCCATTCTATCCATGCCCTGGTACGCCACAGTGTGTTAATTGCCTTTAAATTGGTTTGCGTGTAGCAGAACATTACTGGCGACAAAACGTTCGAGTTAGACCAAAAGATCTTATCGCATATGAGAGGAAGCTGGGAATTTTGTTTGGAATTTAGTAGTTCAACTATAAACTAGAACTCGGTGACAATTTATGCAAATTCCCAAAACCACCGATTAAATATAGTTAAAGACACGCGCCCGTGAGACTTTTTATCGGCGCAAACAATGCATCTGAATGCGACCTCAAAGCCAAATGCTACTTACACGTAAAATTGTGCATTGTTTCGGAAGCGTGTATGAAATTTCCACATAAAATGGGCATGTGCCAAATGTTGGGAAAAAATGCAACATAAATTTCTGCCATAGAAATGTGCCGTTTTATTTGTGATATGGCACTGCATTGTTGCAAAGGGTTTTCGGATTTTTTTTACTGTTGCATGTTCAAGTACTTTGACGACCTTGAGTCACAAAGTGATTGCAGTTGAATAAAAAATAGACCGACCTCAAAAATTGAAGACAAATTTATGGACGAAGTTTTAAAATAATTTTGATTGTGAGCATTTAACTTTTTTTCCGGAGGAGGGAGCACTGCAAGCCTCAAAGTCAGTGTGGGACTTCAACCGCACTTAACCTCTTCCTACCGTCTAAATACCATCACGTCCGGTACTAACGTCATAATATTCCGTCGCAAGGTGAGTTGAGCACAAGGCTCTACGTCTGTTGGAGTCCCGTTACAAATCTTTAAGGTTAGGTTAGGTTAGTTAGGTTAGGTGGTAGCTGCCCTGAAAAGGACAGCTCACTTGGACAACGCGAATGTCCGTTGTGATACCACATACAACAAAAATAATGGTGACTTAGATCTAGCTACTTAGAGAATCGTTGGGTAGCAACGATAAAGCTCCGAATGATACCGATCTCAACTTTGGATAAATCCTCGGGAGATCCAAGTGAGTCGCGACCGAAGTACTTTCGCCTAGTTCTGGCAAAAGCTGGGCAATCAAGCATAAAGTGATTGTTGATTTCACCTCATCATCCTCCATACAGCTGCAGCAGGATGGAGTTTCCAGTATATTGAGACGTACCGCATGGATACCCATGGGACAGTGCCCGTGTCAAAACCCCAATGACCATTGATAGGTGAGCCTTAGTGAACCTAATTATTTCAGCAGACCTCCTGCCATCCACTTTCGGCCAGAAAGATCTTGCTACCCTGCAAGACGTGGTGTCCGCCCAACTTTGCTGACTGACCGAGCTCAGTATGGAGGAGCAATACACAGGTGGCCAGCGGAATCCCGAAATCCCTACAGCAATCTTCATCCGGTTCAGTTGTACCGATACGGGCTAAGAGATCCGCTTGACAGTTACCCGGGATATCACTATGGCCCGGGACCCAGATAATCTTAATTGTAAAATAATTCGATGCAATCGCAAGCGAGGTCAGGCACTCCCAGACCACCCTCGATCGCACTGTAGTTGAGCTCAAGGCCTTCATAGCCGCTTGGCTATCACAGTAGATGTTAAATTCCCTAACCGTAGTATCATTGGACCGCATCCTTAATCGCAGCAACTTCCGCTTGGAAGACACTACAGTGATCAGACAACTTAAACTTGCGGCTTACATTTAGCTCTTGACAAAAGACCAACCCTTCCGTCCAACTTCGACCCATACGTGAACAAGTTAACCGGTCCCATGCCCCAGTTAATTCCTCTTCCCCACTCCTCTCTCTTCGGATCACTGGGGTGAAGGTTGTATAGGGAGCAGTTATCGGCATACAATAGTCCGTTCTGTCCGGGATAAAGTCGAAACTGGTAAGAAGGCTAGAGTGTCCGAAGTCAGAAAGTCCATATCCCATATCACGAAGCCTGACCAACGACCGAGCCGCGGCCGCCTTTCCCGCAAATTACAAATCTTCAAGAGTTGTTCGGCATTAAATAAGCCGGAACTCGAACCCACTCACGCTATGCCAGTTTATTCCTGGCCATTATTTTTTTCCTTTGGGCGTTGGGGCAGCGCACTGGAAACTAGGCTAATCCTTTACACCCCGTTGGACAGCTGTTATTCACAAGGTCATGGGTTGAACGGCCATTTGATCGCCACTGCTTCACATGCGCATTTATCTGCGCTCCCTTTCATTTGTCTGCACATAAGGGAAGTAAATTCCTTTTGGAAGGCTCTTCTGCAGAAACTCTGTGTACAGAGAGTCTTTCGGCCAGAAAACGAGGCCAATGAAACATTACGGTATCTGCATTTTTCAATTCGCTGGGACAGTGTGAACATCCTACGCTTATGTAAATATTTTGCGTGTGGTGGTGGTTTAGCTAGCCGTGCTTTCGCTCATACCATTCTGGTATTATCCGAATTAACATAAGATCCAGCGCCTTTTTTGCGATTCTGCCTACCGTTTTTGCCACTTAGCTGTTGGTCGTGATCTTGCACTTTGCTTGGCATCTTTCGGTGACCGCCCGATACCAAAGTTATACAGATCGGTCATTTGCCTTGACAGATGACAGATAGGGCTCCACTAACATTGGAAGCTTTCTCTTCCACTGCCGTGGAGTGCTTCCCAAAAGCTTGTTTTGTGTCAATTTTACTCCTAAATATTTCAAGTAGGCTTAAATTTATTCGATAATCTCCTATGTCGTGGACAAACTCATTCACATTCCGCTTTGAGCTCGCCAAAACCACTTCTGTCTTATTGCTAGCCATCTCCAGCCTCTTGTTCGTCAGCAATTCCTTTATGCTTCCTACGGTGTTTTCTTGGCTACTACGACAATATCATCTGCATAGCGGACAAATATCATGCCTCCGTGAAATTCGATCACCGTCGTACATCGAATTCCATAGCTTTAGTCCTAGAATAGATCCCTGAGGTACGCCGCTCCTGATTTTGTGCTTTCCCAGTCCCCCATCCGTAACAAAGAGGAGTACTTTGTCGCTAAAATAGCTACAAATTATTTTGCGTCTTTTGCTACTTGATACGTGCGTGCAAAAATACATACAATCCTCTGCGACTGGCACTGGGACTAGCACTGGGAAAGAGATAGAGTTAGACGAAGTAAGAGACGTAGGGAGATACGCTCGTTGAGATTTGTGATGCAACCCATCAGCGATGCTGGATAGAACGGCTTGATCCAACTGCCATAAAAAGTATACGTACAAGGTACACCGGTACAAAATCGGCACTTGTAAGCCTTACAGCGGATGATGCCAAAGTTGTTGTAAAGGCGCAAAGAATAAGAGTATAATGGGTATCTTGTCGAATTAGAGAGGTGAAACAGGAGAGATACTGTTAAAGGTGCTAGGCCTATGGAGATATAGCCCAGAAGTGCAAAGATACTATAGATAGGCCAAAACTTTGCAGGAAATGCGGTCAGGAAGGACATAAGGCCGCGAACTCTTCAAACGTACCGAAAAGTGCGTTATGTGGGGGAAAACATACGGCAGGCAGTTTTAGATGCCCACAACGCGAAGGAATCAGCCAGATTGCCCTATGATATTGTTGCAACTCAATTTACACTACTATGAAGCGGCGCAAGACCTCTTATTCCAAACACTGTGTGATGAATTATTTGACATAGCGGTACTCTCTGAGCCGTACAGAAATAAACAGGAGCAAGGCTGGCTCACGGACTGCGCTGGGAAAGCCTCAATTATGGATACCACGAAAACTTCTTCCGCAGGAAAAAGTGGCACCGACAGTGGCTGGATTCACGTGGGCAAAAAATAAAGGATTATACATTTTTAGTTGCTATGCACCTCGGCGCATGACTAGCACAGTTTGAGGACATGATTTTTGACCATATAAGCACAGGGTAAACACCCGCTTATAATATTTGGAGACTTCAATGCATGGTCAACTGTATGGGGGAGTCGTAGAACTAACGATAGAGGTAGAGTTCTTCTCGAAAGCCTTACACCCCTGAGACCAGAACTTGTAAATGAGCCATGGAAGTATACCTTCGACATTGGCAATAGACGCGCCGTTATAGATCTCACGTTTGCTAGTAGCGAAATAGCTAGCCGAGCAGTAACGTCTATACACACACAGCGACCATAAAGCTATTAGCCTAGAGCTAGTGGAAAACTTCACCAAGGACAGCTTCCAACCAACTGCAAAGAAATGTGGAAACAACACCTTTTTCAACCAGAAGCATTTGAAGGACACATGCGGAAGATCTGTCGGTTCTAAGGTATCTAAGTCATTAAGTATGGCGTGTGATGCTGCCATGCCCAGAAGTCGCGCAAAAGTAAATCGGACTCCGGTATATTGATGGAACGAGGAAATAGCGGAGGATGCCACAAGGCACGACGAAGGGCACAAAGGGCACGTTCGTCGCCACGATTTGATGAGCTACTTAATACCTACATAGCCCGAAGAGAAGCGCTTAAAAATGCTATAACAAATAGCAAGAGAGCGTGCTTCAACGAACTGATGGATAGTGCCGATCGTGATGCTTGGGGATTGGCTTGGAGAACGGTGATGGCGAAAATTAAATGAATGGCAAAGCCGGAGAAAGAGAGAAGTGAATAAAAGAATAAAGAAAAGGGGGAGATAAGGCTAAAGTAAAGCAGAACAACGTGTGCCGGATACGCTAGTTTATAATAATAAAAATTTTATAGTTTCTGTTTTCCATTTTTTTTGCGCAAAAGTGAAATTTTTTCACGAAACTTTGCAAACTGCTAAAAGTACCGCTAATCTTTCAGTTGTTATGAATAAAAGCATTTATTACAATTTTTACAACAACACCACAACAATGTGCATAATTGTCACAATTTGGACTGACGTTGACCTCTGCCTCGCAGTGGCAACTACAGCAGCTGTCGCCTCCTCATCACCGGAGGCGAAGAAGGTAGCATAGCATAACATAACATAAAAGTGAAATCATTGCAAACGCCATAAAAATTGCACACTTGCACTGAATTACATTAGTGTCGTCGTCGTCGTTTCGTAGTTAGTCTTTAGCGCTGCATTTTGGCTTTTATGACATTTCTTGCATGTAAGCATTATGTCGAGTACATGTTCGTACCTTGTGTGTATGTTTGTGTGTGTGTAAGTATGTGTTATTGCTAAATAACTGCAAGCCATTAATAGTGTGGCCTATAAAATATTTAACTAAAATTAACAAAAAAAAACCATACCAGCAAAAAACCGTAATAACATTTCAACAACGTGGTTATTAAATGTCCAACTGGGAAATCTTCAAAATTCGAAGTTATAATTAAGTAAAAGCCATCTTCGAAAAAAATAATAAAATATTAATTTATAAATTCCTTTCAGCTATTGTATGTTGCTAATAGCAACTTGCTACCACTTTTGTGAATATAATAAAATCACGGAATTTGTTCCTTTGGAAAACAAAATTACGTAAAAACAAGTAAGGTGGTGTAGGTTAGGTTAGGTTAAGAGGGCGTGCGTGGGTGATACCCACACTTCCACTCGGAGACATTTTTGTCCATTGTCAGTGCCCTCAGTAAGTACAGGGTGGCGGCAAATTCGTTTAACCCCATTACCTTCTAGTGGTCCTCCACGACTCCACGAACCACTTGCTTTCCCTGAAGAACCCAAGAAGAAGCGAGACGACGTCCACCTTCCCAATCCTTGCCAGGCTGTCGAAGAAGCGTGAGCCCAGAAATCTATTGGAGCTCCGGGCATCAGCAGAGAATGTGGTAGATCGACTTCTCTTCCTCCTCATCCTGACAGCATCTGCAGAGGGAGCTTGTTGTTATTCACTACCGTCGGAGCATTGGTGCGATAGCACAATGACCTGTGATGACACCCGTAAGTACCCTCACCGCAGATTTGTTCAGTTAGAGAAGGAAGCTGGTGCCCTTCCTATCCAAGCATGGCCATAAGGACCTTGAGACTTCGCAGTCAACCCTATTGGTCCATAGCGAGTCCATTGCCCTGTTCTCATAGTCGTCGACTCTCCGTAGGAGACAACTCAGCGGCGGTCGGACGGAGCAGTCCACCTCACTTATGTCTAAGTCCGAACCTTTCCTAGCCATCTCATCCGCGAGCTCATTCCCTTCAATGCCGCTGTGCCCAGGGACCCAGCAAAGGGAGACATTGAGATGACTTATAGAAGCCAGAAAGGCTCTACACCTCCGCACGATGTCCGATTTTATCATGTTGGACTCTAACGCCCTTAAGGCGGCTTGGATGTCAACAAAGATTGTTACGTCGGTTTTGGAGACTGCGCTATCTTGGAGCAACTTTGCCGCTCTGTCTATGGCATAGACCCCGAATTGGAATACACTGCATGTGTCAGGAACTCGGAATGATTGGCTTAGCTGTAGATGTGTCGAGTATATCCCAGCTCTAGTTCCCTTTCCCATTTTCGAGCCGTGTATATTGTGATGCCCCTGCCGTTGTCTAGGCCTACTTCCCATTCCTCCTTTGAAGGATATCGTATGTTCTGAACCCGGAAGTCCAACTTTAAACATTTTTTCGAAAATTTGCAAAATATCGAAAAAAATTAAAATGTGTCTAATTTTTTTGTTAGAAGTCTTCGGAAATTTTCGAGTATGTATTTTAAAGCCCAATCAAATGAAGTCTATCAAATGAACACGTAAGCAGCAGTTTTCATTTTTTATATTTTCGATAATTTAACAATAAACTTTTATGAATTTTGTAACTGAAGCTATATCAAAAATGTTTTCGAAAAAAAAGAGAAAATTTTACAAAAGTTTCGAACATTTTATTTATAATTTTCTAAATTTTATTGAGTATGCAGTTTTGTGGCCCAATCAATTTTAGTCTGTCAAAGTGTAATACATATTGTAACGAATTTAGGGAAATACTGGTTATTACGCACCTTCTGCTAACGTTCTTATCGCTGAACTGTCGAATAAATAACCCCAATTTTCAGTATTGCAAATGGGCTTTATTTAGACTACTTTGGGAGTAGTACTTCACAATTATACTTCAATTCACAATAGCGTGTTTAAATCACACTGATTAGTTATTACTCAGCTTGCGCTACTTTTATACTCTCGGTTTCCTCGTTCACCCATTTCTCCTAAGGTCTAGTAATTTCGCGAACAGTTGTAGCTCATGCTTGGTTAGTTACCAGCTATATACATGAATATCTGTAGTCCATGCCTCTCCCATAGCCATATGCGTGTGTATGTGTAACTACTTCGGCTGATGACTACATATTTGTGTGTGTGAGATATCTCTTCGTCGCCTTCTACATAAGAGTGGCTGTTTTATTGTTCTTGTGCTTTTTTTATAAGCAGCATAGTGATGCTAATATTCATCACAATATATAGTCTCTCAAAATTCCTATTGATTTTTGACATTTTGAAGGGTGTTCTAGTTTTTTATTTCCATATAAAATTAAACTTATGTGCCTTTTGTATTGAAGAAAATCTGAAAAAACACTACGGAAACAAAAATTTTCAAAAATCTATGCAAATTTAGAGAGCTATAAAGAATTCAGAAGTCTCTAAATAAACAGTTCGAAATGTTATTAAAACTTCTTGAATTTTCGAAATAGTTTTTGAGATTGTATAATTGCTGGGCCAAGTTTTTGAGATTGATTCACATAGCTTTAGTAACAAAATTCATAAAAGCTTGTGCTTAAATAGTCAGAAATAAAAAAAAGGAAAATTTAACTTTCGCTAACTATGCTTATGCGCATGTTTCAATTACAAGAGGTTTGCTCGACAGACAAATTTTTTGGCAATTCGGCCATTTTGCTCCCAAATCGAATGACATCCGTTAAACCTGTGTTGTTTTTTTGCGATTTTTTGAAAATATTAGTAGTAGAAATAGGAAGCAATCAGTTTACAAATACCGGATAAGTACTGAACTGCATAATTCATTAGCCCTTTTTTTAATTTATAGTGAATTTATTAACTATGCCTCGAGCCATTAGTATGACTGACCCTTGACATAGGGGTAATTTTGTGAAAGTGAGGACACAAAATATCGTGCACTTTCGTAAACCTATGAATATACGAAACCTAACCAAATCAAAATTCATCGTTCAACGTCAAAACTGTCGACTAGTAAATCGATTCACGCAAAAAAGTCATTAGTAAGTAATGGAGATGACATACGAAATGTATTTATTTGGCATGTTAACTTATTCAGGTAAAAGTCTAGAACAGGAGTATACTGCTAATACGCGTCCAAAAATATCGAGGGAGGTGACCTCGCAACAATAATCCTATAGGCGGAAAAGAAAATGTTATCACTGTCCGCGGATATGTGCAGTTAAAAGTATAGAAGTTGGCAATTTTCATGCGATTGTGTAATGTCTTTTCCACAGAAAAAGATTTTGTGTACAAAGGATTTTGCACGCATTTAATTTTGATCTAAACTCATTGGTGGACCGGCCAAGGGTATTTTTTATAAGCATCGGCTGAAGGCCGCCAACGAAACCGGTCATATTTATGTCTGGTTTTTCGTCATATCTTTTGAACGAGTTAAAATTTTTATTTCCGTCTTCGATTATTGTTATCGATGTACAATACGCGTCTTTTGACACTTCTCTCGATATTTTTGGGCGCGTATTAAAAGTCGACCTTCTGTTCTATTAATTCCGTATGTTCGGAACATTCGTCTCCATTTAAGAATTGGAGAATCGGTTTTAGGAATATTCTATGTATATACTTATTTGATATATTCGGATCTCGTGAGGTAGTATCAAATGACGTATCCGAATATTCTAAATTAAACGGTTTGTCCGGCACGCTTTCATGAATCTTAACGGAAGAGCTTTCCGAAATTTCAGAAATAAAAAGGTAAATACTCCCTGTGTAGGCAGGATCTCACAAAGCTTAACTCTTCTGTCAAGTCAAGGTAGGAATATAAGTTCTAAGACAATAAGCCATTTTCATTTATATTTGTTTTTGTCAGTTCATTGCGGCTCCTGATATAGCATATCACTCCATGTCGGCTGCCTATCAAAATCGTGTCTATCTCAAATATTTTTCAAAAATTTCCCAATTCAGGATTGTAACAAAACACCGCGCCCTATATTAGAGTTAGATTGAAACACGCTTCATCTCAGAATGTTTTTCATTAACTCCCTCTTATGGCAAATGCATGAACTTATACTCATATAGAGAGTTTTTGGAAACAAATTTTGAGATAGTGCATTTTTGAATAAAATTCTAACGTACGGCGATTCTTCAAACATTTTCTGAACATGACGAAACCAACATAACTTATCAATTCACGAAATATTTAGTAGAGAAAATGAGGTTATTCCCCAAAACTTTTGGCATTTATAAATTTATTATCACTACTATATACTGACCATGAATAATTTTCTACTACAATTTTCACTGAAGGGATTGAATTATTCCCCGTTTTCCTTACTTCGTAAAAGTAACCCGTCCAGATTTTTGCATTTGGGAGTGTCAAAGATCTGTCATCATTGGAGAACAAACCTCTAGTAATTGAATCATGGATTATGCGTATTACTGAACACTACCCGCCACCTACATATATTTTAAAATATATTTACTTCAAAAAAATTAAATAATATTTTTAACCAATTAAAATATATCGTAAAATCAACAGCAGCACACGAAAAACCAATTCTTTAAGCCGAATACACGAAGGAAAGGAAGCTGATTTACGACTCACACAATTATACTTCCTGCCGCTACAGCGTTTAAAGTAGCTATCTTCGAAGGGTAAATGTAATATTTTTTTAAAGAAAACTACACCTTTCCATAATTTAAGACTTTGATTTATAATATTTACATATATACATAGTTATATCTAGAAACAAGCTCATCATTGGTTGCGATCGACGCACAGGGTCTCGAGATATAGGTCATAACGTGACCCGGATACCTTTAGAATATGTTTATAGAAATGGGTATCAAATGAAAGCTGTTGATGAGTGCTTTAGTAGGGGTAATTTTTATACCCCTGGGTAACTAGGGTCTCCAGATATAGGCCAAATCGTGGACCCGGGTACCCCTAGAATGTTGTGTAATATGGATATCAAATAAAAGCTGTTGATGAGTGCTTTAGTACAGGGTAGTTTTCATACCTATTGGTGGCTAGGGCCTCGAGGTATAGGCCAAAACGTGGACCCGGATACACCTAGAATGTGTTTTTACATTATGGGTATCAAATTGAAGCCGTGGCTGTATACTTAGAACAGAGTAAGTTTTACATCTCGAGATGTAGGCGAAACATGGATCCCAATACACCTAGAATGTGTTTTTACATTATGGGTATCAAATTAAAGCTGTTGAAGTGTGCTTTAGTACAGAGTAAGTTTTACACCGCTGGGTGACTAGGTCCTTGATATATAAGCCAAAACATGGACCTGGATACCCCTAGAATGTGTGTGTATTATGGATATCAATTGAAAGCTGTTGCCGAGAGCTTAAAGTAATTTTCATTGTGATATTCGATGCAGTCACATCAACCTAGCAAAACTGATAAATATGCATGCGAAGCGGAAATAAAGACATGAATTAATAATACCCACATAGCTATTTACATATGTCCTATTCGATTTGCCTGAAATTTTGTATATAAATCCTTTTTTTCCGGGAGTAGACCAGAGACGGACTGGGTCTGGGATTAAGGCTAGGACTGGGACTGGGACTCGGAGTGGGACAGGGACTCGGAATGGGACTGGAAAAAAATACATACAACCCTCTTGGACTGGCGATAAGGTATGAAGAGGAATGAGCAGAACTTGAGAGAAGAGAGAAGGAGCCTGTGAAAGAGATAGAATGAGACGAAGATGGAGATAGATGAAGGGAAAAAGGCGGAGGGAGGAGTGAATAAAAGTATTAGGAAAAAGTGAAGAGGGGGGAGGGCAGAGTTAGATGGAAAAAGCTCATTAAAATGCATGTAGATAGACCAAATTTAGGGCAGAACAACGTCTGCCGGGTCTGCTAGTGTATATATGCATTCAAAAAAAAATTCGAATATTATTTATTATCACATAATTTGAGCATCATACATAACTACAATTAAGCCAATTATTTGAATGTTGTCATCCTAAATCGCTAAAAAGTCACACTGTACGTCATCAAAAACATTTTTCTACTATATTTTTGTGAACATGACTTTTGAAAATGTTAGCCTTGTCATTAAAAAGGGCTTTGTTCTCTTTCCAAAACAAATTTGTTGTCTTGCCGTCTTCATAATTAGAGCTAGTTTCAATATTAGCTTAGCACTAAACTAACTATCACACATGGTGTTAGATTAAGTCACTATTAGGGATGGAATAAAGTTATGTGAAACGTTCTATATGCATACCGTCAGCATTTTCCCGCATTTTTTTGTACAAAATTTTGGCACTTCTGCATGCAGTGCTGATCTCAACCACGCTGTCGCAGAACTGACAGAGGTTATTAGACCATATGCCAAGTTTTTGAATGCGCCTATTTAGTTTGTTCAGCGTTAAATCATGGCTTTATATCCTTTTGTGAATTAGCCTTCTATAAGTGCCTTGGCCTGCCAGACTCCTGACTTATTGTGTGAGACCCTAACGCCATGATATGCTCGGGCACTTTAGGTCTTTCAGCCGCTACCTTCCTCCGCTTCCTCGTTTCCATCCAACCCCTCTGTCTAATCTCAACTGACCGTATTGCCTTGAGCGTGTCCTGACTGTAGCTTAGTATAACGTCGTTGCAGGTTGATTTGCGCACAATGACTTTGCGAAAACCTTGGACTGAAAATGCTCGGATAAAGTCTGAGTGATATAGATAAATTAATTCTGGGGTCGCAGATCTCCACTCCGATGGCCCATAGGTTTCTTCGAGCAATAGATGGAGCGCTTTTAGTTTGGAAGTTTCCCACTTATTTAAGCTCCCCAGCTCTTAAGTAAAACGCTTTTCAAACCTTATCTGCCTCCTGGTGACATTTGTACTGTAACTGTATCACTTGGCATCTGCTCGAGCCCTCCTTAGCAATGTTTACCAGCGTCCGCCTAGCTGCCTGGTCAATGATGTTGTTGTTATAAAAATAAAGACACTCCCGAAGGTTTTGGAGAGTATTATCGATGTTGATGGTCCTTTGTTGGATATATATCCGGTATGTTCTAGTAACAAGCAACATTGAGGTACTAGCCGGCCCATCTCTTGAACCATTAATATGACCACATTAAACCTTCTTGGCCATACCGCCACACACCCCTAGTTCCATGAGTAACTTGGAGTCGCCAGAGCCTCGCCTGCTAAATATGTGTATGATACATTCATATTTGTATCAGAATTTTCATCGCGTTGCTTTGTACTGCGCTTACCAACCCGTTGAATCCTTGCATGCTCAATCACTATGTGTAGCGCGCTTAGCTCGAGCGCCACCTCCATTGTCGCCGTTGAGCATGTGCGCTAGGCTAGAGCAATGCAGACTCATGGCAAACGTTAGAGCTTGGTCAGTAATTTCTGTATAGCCGGAGAGCAACTCTACTGTTGGTTCCCACGCAACTGCCCCATACACTATGCTGGGTCTTATTATCATCGTGTACATACACCTAAGTATCTACCCCAAGATTTTCCAATAATGCTTTTGTACATTATTTACGCTCTCTCACATGTGTTCGATGTACTTTCTTCACATTTGCTTCGAGTCGAAAGTGACTCCCAAGTATTTCACCTCGGTAACAATCCATTATTATGTGCCTCATAACGCCCCAGTGTGCTTCTCCTCTTAAAGTGGAATATCCGTCTTGTGCGATGATGATATTAAGCCTTATCTCCATACACCAATATTTTGTCATCCTCAACGCCCTTTGAATTCTGTCACAGATAGTTAAAGAACATCAAAATTTGTCCCTTGCAACTAGGACAATATCGTCCGCTTACCCCTGACAGCGGATTCCGTTTTCTGTGAGCCTCTGTAAAAGTTGTCTACTACCAGGCTTCACAGCAGATGTGAAGGGACGCCCATGGCGGACATCCACTTGTTGTCCTAATTTGCTCTGTACCATCCCCAATTGATGTTTCGGCAATCCTTGTTCATAGTAGAGCCTTATCTACTCCATACTGGCCTCTCAATCTCTCTTCTCTCAAGAGCACGATTCTATTCAAAGAGGCGCATACACCACCTCTCCGAAATGGAGCGCACTTTCAATTTCCGTGATCGCATTCACCAGCCTCATTAAAATATTAAGTTATCAAATAATAAATTACGTAACGTATTACAAATTACGCACTTTTTTATGTTTTATAATGTACATAAAAGTTGTATGTCTAGGTGGTGATAGCAATTTAATTAATTGTTTGAAGTGGTGGATTTAGGGGTTTGAGAAAGTTGGTTATAATAATTCACATCTCATGAATGTGTGTTGAATTCATTCCAATTTATTTTTTTAATGAAACTATTGCAAAAAAACAAGCAGTAAGGAAGGCTAAGTTCGGTGTAACCGAACATTACATACTCAGCTGAGAGCTTTGGAGACAAAATAAGGGAAAATCACCATGTAGGAAAATGAACCTAGGGTAACCCTGGAATGTGTTTGTATGGCATGGGTATCAATGGAAGGTATTAAAGAGTATTTAAAAGGGAGTGGGCCATATTCCTATAGGTGGACGCCATTTCGTGATATCGCCATAAAGGTGGACCAGGGGTGACTCTAGAATGTGTTTGTACGATATGGGTATCAAACGAAAGGTGTTAATGAGTATTTTAAATGGGAGTGGGCCTTAGTTATATAGGTGGCCGCCTTTCGAGATATCGCCATAAAGTGGAACCAGGGGGGATCTCTAGATTGTGTTTGTACGATACGGGTATCAAATGAAAGTGTTAATGAGTGTTTTAGAAGGGAGTGGGCCTTAGTTCTATAGGTGGACGCCTTTTCGAGATATCGCCATAAAGGTGACCAGGAGTGACTCTAGATTGTGTTTGTACGATACGGGTATCAAGCGAAAGGTGTTAATGAGTGTTTTTAGAAGGGAGTGGGCTTAGTTCTATAGGTGGACGCCTTTTCGAGATATCGCCATAAAGGGGCAGGGGTGACTCTAGAATGCGTTTGCTACGCTATGGGTATCAACGCAAGTGTTCATGAGAGTATTTAATGCGAAGTCTTAGTTCTATAGCTAATGAGTCTAAAGGAAGGGTGGTAGTTGTAAGGTGGTCGCCTTTTCGGCTATCGCCATAAAGGTGGACCAGGGTGACTCTAGATTGTGTTTGTACGATATGGGTATCAAATGAAAGGTGTTAATGATTATTTAAAAGGCAGTGGCCTTTAGTGTATATGTGAAGGCGTTTTCGAGGTATCGACCAAATGTGGACCAGGTAACCCAGAACATCATCTGTCGGGTACCGCTAATTTATTTATATATGTAATAACACGAACAGTATTCCTGCCAAAATTCCAAGGGCTTTTGATTTCGCCCTTCAGAACGTTTTCACTTTCTTCTACTTATATGGCAGGTGTCACGCCCATTTTGCAAAGTTTTTTCTAAAGTTATATTTTGCGTCAATAAACCAATCCAATTACCCTTTTTTCGTATTTAGGATAGAATTATGGCATTTTTTAATTTCGTTAATTTTCGATATCGAAAGAGTGGGACTGGTCATAGTTGGATTTCGGCCATTTTTTATACCAAGATAAAGTGAGTTCAGATATGTACGTGAACTAAGTTTGGTAAACGATATATCGATTTTTGCTCAGGTTATCGTGGTTAACGGCCGAACGGAAGGACAGACGGTCAACTGTGTATAAAAACTGGCGTTGCTTCAACCGATTTCACCCATTTTCACAGAAAACAGTTATCGTCTTAGAATCTATGCACCTACAAATTTCACAAGGACTGGCGAATTTTTTTTCGACATGGCATTAAAAGTGTTCTAGACAAATTAAATGAAAAAGAGCGGAGCCACGCCCATTTTGAAATTTTCTTTTATTTTTGTATTTTATTGCACCATATCATTACTGGAATTGAATGTTGATATAATTCACTTATATACTGTAAAGATATTCAATTTTTTGTTAAAATTTGACTTTAAAAACAATTTTTTTAAAAAGTGGGCGTGTTCTTCATCCGATTTTGCTAATTTTTATTTAGCACACATATAGTAATAGGAGTAACGTGCCTGCCAAATTTCATCATGACATCTTCAACGACTGCCAAATTACAGCTTGCAAAACTTTTAAATTACCTTCTTTTAAAAGTGGGCGGTGCCACGTCCATTGTCCAAAATTTTTCCAATTTTCTATTTTGCGTCATAAGGTCAACGCACCTACCAAGTTTCATCGCTTTATCCGTCTTTGGTAATGAATTATGCATTTTTTCTGTTTTTCAAAGTGGGCGTGGTAAAAGTCCGATATCGTTCATTTTAAATAGCGGTCTGAGATGAGTGCCCAGGAACCTACATACCACTACATTTCATCAAGATACCTCAAAATTTACTCAAGTTATCGTGTTAACGGACAGACGGATGGACGGACGGACGGACGGGCATGGCTCAATAACATTTTTTTTCGATACTGATGATTTTGATATATGGAAGTCTATATCTATGCCGATTCCTTTATACCTGTACAACCAACCGTTATCCAATCAAAGTTAATATACTCTGTGTGCAAGTCGATAATGGCTGCCGAAAAAATCGAATTTTTTTTTAAACCATCCCCCCCTCAAATGCCTCTCTGGATCCGCCCATGCTGGTTTTGGATGTTTAATTAAAAACAACATTCTACATTTCCGCACGGTTAGCACACACCTTGTTATTGCATGAAAAAAAACAAGTGAAAACAAATAAAATATTAGTTTTAATTTTGAAGACTTTTGATTGAAACTTTAAACTTCTTCTTTTTAGGTCTTATACTTTAGTTACCGCGAGCGTGATAATATATAAGAGTGATCTATAAATGTTTACCCCAGGGGAGTGAGGGAACGAGTAGAGGTATAGGAACATGATCACTGTTGCCACTTTGGTTCATTTGGACCAAAGATGATCCTTTCCAACCCGCTGCGTTACCTCCACTTAGCTTCTCCGAGTATGCCATTGGCCATTAGCCACTCTAACTGTAGTCCTCTATATTAGCATTATAGCTTTATCTCTCTCGTATTTATGCTTTTCATATTCCGGGCTACATGTATTCCTGATATTTATAGTTCTCCTTTGTCGTGCCACTTTAGAGGTTCATGACTATCTCCTCCATCTGCCTCTTAGAAGCAGTCTGGTCACCTTCAGTCGATTACTGCCTCTTATTTTCACCTGTGGTGTCTTCTTCCTTTCCCTAGTTATGGTAAAGTATGTTTCTCGCGGCAACTGCTTTCGTCCTGCTTTTGTCAACCACAACCGCCTATCGCTGGACAGTTCTTTATGCCGTCTAGTAGTGTGACAGTGCTCTCCCTCTGTGTTTCGTGCGCTGATCTTGTTCAATTGTTGCCAAAAAATCGATGCAAAAAAATTGTCTGGAGCACATGTTTTGCACGCAAGTGAAAGACACATACGCAAAATTTTACTCTCTATGATATGTTCCGTTTCGAGAGAAAAAATTGCCCGCAGTATTGATGGCTAGATATTTTCATTCCACACCTTGGACTTGAAGATTTCCATACCAAAATTTTATTTTTCAAATACTTAAATATGAACATTTGATTTTTTTCTTTGAATATTTAAATTTTGTTGCTGTGAAGTATTGAAAACTAAAATTTCGCGACCTAGTTGTGAGAAGTAGGTTGATGATAATCTACTTAGCTTAAATTGATGGCAAATTAACAATGATGTTAACAAGCTCGATAGAATTTTAGATTAATTTTTGTGATTATGGTTTGCCATCATGATCTATCTGAATGTCTTGATCCAATCTACGGTACCAGGGTTGCATCATGTTGCTCCTGTTCTGAAGATTAAGTTTCTAACTTTGCACTGGTTTCTCAGCAGAAGGAAAATGACTTTTAATTATGCTCGTGTGATTTTCATCATCTAATATTATTTGTTCTGATGTTAACTGGGGTGTGACTCTTTAGATAGCTTACGATGTTTCTGCCAGTTTGTAACAAATTCAAGAAATTTCTTAGCACTTTTTCTACCAATATTCCTCTGATAAAAAGCAAACCATATAAGTACCTGATAACTATCGTTGAAGAAGTTAAAAAAGTCTCGCATTTTACAAGACAGTATAAGGCAACCAAACAGTCAATGGCTATTATAATACCTACAAGAGTTTGCTGAAAGAGTTTAACGTGTGGATAAGTTTTTGCATAGAAATTATATCTCTAATATCGAACATAGCATCAACTCTAAACCCAGACCTTTGGAAAACTTTTTGAAGTCGAATAAAAAGTCCTAGCTCTATATACCATCAACCGTTTTTCTTAATGACCAAATCAGCTCATACTCCTGTAGATGTGCCAAATTTGTTTGCCGACGTCTGCGAAATGAAGCCTCCTCGCGTACTGTCGTAGGTGAAATATCTGCAGTTGATATTAAGAAAGTGCCCAGCTTTGATATTCCCTTTATCTAAACTATCTTTAACAGATCGCTATCCACGGGAGGTGTCTTCTATAGATGCTGAAATCGGCATCCATAACCCGGTCTTGGTGTGTGTATAAATGATATTTCCTCATGCTTTAAAGTCAGATACTTTGTGCTATATGCCGATGACTTGAAGATATTTTTCGAGAGTGACGATCTAACTGACGTGGCTAACAAATATCAATAGAGCTTGTAATAATTTATACTTATGTTGCCTGAAGTCGCACCTGTTCGCTTAATATCAGCAATGTTTTCATGTTTCTTTTCAAAATCTAATAATCTTATAGCATTATCTTACAGTATTCAGCTCATAGTCTGCAGATATCCAGTGAAATAAAGGATCTTGTGTTATTTTGATGCCAAGCTCTCTTTCAACAGCACATTGATTTATAATATCGAAGTCATAGGCTATGCTAGGTTTCTTAGAAGAAATAGTTCTGAGTTCTCAAATCCCTATACATTAAAGTTGCTTTACACCACTTTTGTACGTCCCCTATCTGGAGTATGCAGCTTGATCTGGCGTCACATTTCATCAATTTAGGATAGACAGGATAGAACGTGTTCAAAAGTGTTTCTTAAATACACTTTGCTTTGCCTTCGCTTCTCGGAACCAGTTCCCTACTACAGGTCTCGATCATTGTTAATAAATCTTAAATCTTTAGAAAAAAGAAGGTCTGTCCTCTCGTTACTTTTGTTTTGGCATTATACAAGGAACTGTTGACTGTACTTTACCTTCTGGAGCGCATTTATCTTAATGTCCCGCAAAGGACACTGCGATATTCAAATATTTTTATTGCGAAAACTTTAAGACAAACTATCTTCGGAACGCCCCTTTGTCAAGGGCTTGTTAATGAATCAATATAATCTCTAATTCTATCGATATTGATTTTCGGTCTCGAATCATACTTTTTTTACTCATAGCCTGTAAGAATATCTTTCGTGTTTGTAGACTAATTCAAATAAATAAATAAATAAATTTACAAAAACAAAGTACGTGGAATTTTATTTATGTTGTAGGTATGTCACCGTGCTGCCACCTTGTATAGTTCCGCCATGATTTACATGAACTCATAATGTTATGACCACGGCTCAATTATTATGGTTGTCTATCTATCGGCTGACTTTATTTTTTCATTGCATGGTCGATGGGATTGTCAAAAGGACATTTCTTACTACACACAAACGCTGCTAAGTGTTATGTTTTCATTCCATAAATTCGCATAACAGCACACGCAGATTTTGACAATCTGAACTAACATATTTTGTTGTTTTACAGATGAGCCAACCATATAGTGGAACCATGGTTATGACAGAAGGTGAGGAAGATTGACAGCTGTCATATCATCCGCCCTTTGGTAGCTTACATCCGTCACCTTTTAAACATTCCACATGCATGGACTCATGGTGGAATCACCGCATTATGTTTGTTTTCAATATTTAGAAATGTTTACCCATATTATGACGTTAAGTTTTAATTTTAAAAATTTATTTTCACAACTGTTTTCATTTGTTTTCTCTTTTATGTATTTTAGGTTTGTTTCCGCGCAATATTTCCTATGCGCTTCACATCATATAGAGGCGACGCTCAACAATTGGTGTAATGAATTTGTATTTGAAGGTCACACAGCACATGCTCGATTTCATCAGACCAACGCTAACAATCGATTCACTACGGAAGGAAACACGCCAGTGATGAGAGAGAAGGATCACTCACCTAGAAAAATGCTGCCCAGCCCTAAGCAAGGCTCCGTTTATCCAATGTTAGGCCTAGTGCCCACCTCAACATATGCATCACAAGTACCTTATGATTTGTCGGTGACAGCGACGCGCACGTCTGCAATGGGCGCTGACACACCACCGTTATCACTCACCATATCCGCCTTAAGTCATCAAAGCCACAAAGAAGCAAAAACGCGTAAGCGTTGCAGTAGCTATGATCAGCCGCTCGATTTACGTTTATCGCACAAAAAACACGATGGCTCTAGTACAAGTGGTGCATCCTCGCCACTGGAAGATGAGAATAGCAATCTCATATATAATTGTACTAACTATAACAACAACTACAACAATAATCACAATACATCCAAAATTGATACATCACCAAGTAGTCTCAGCAGTCATAGCGCGCATACTCCGTCGCTTGTTGGCGCGCGCAACCTAAATTGTCGCATACAAAGCGCAGCCTCGCCCACAGATGTCAATGCATGTGAAAAGGAGTTAAACAATAACAGTCTTACAGCGTTTTCTGCGGATATGCTTGCCGCGAATTTAGACCCGCTGAGCAGTAAAAATAAGCAACGCTTACGCGCACAAAAATCTGAATTAGGTGTAGCATGTCTGCGCATTACAGAGTCATTGCAGTTAAATGCCGCTGCAGCAGCTGCTGCTGCAGATCGTTTACCATTTGTTTCAACCGGTTTGCATCCATCATTGCTGGAAGCAATGGCAAAAGCTATACCGCTGTCCTATCGCAATCCATTCGTGCTGCCACGACCACCTACAACGAGTTCCTTTTCATTTGCACTGCAATCACAAATGCAAAACAATTCTATGCAGCTGCAGCAAGCCGCGTCCAACAATGACGCGCAACTTGAGTTCCACTATGATGGCAGCGCAAGTCGCAATCATATATCTGATGCGCTGACGCAGTCAAATAAAGCGTCACTAAATTCCAACAACGGTCATGATGCTGCTAATCAAAAGCGCGCGCAGCAATACCCGAGTAATCAGCAACAACAATTGAATCACCACGCACGCCTGCAGCAGCAGCATCTAAATAGCGGTGACAATAATCACAATGCCTTAAATGCAGATGGAATGGTTTTGCAGCATCACAATTCCAAGAAAGCGACAGCAGCCTCGCGTACCGGCTTGGCCGCAAATGTGCCGAATTCTAACAACGCAACAGCGCAATATAAAAGTAAAGATCGCTATACGTGCAAATTCTGTGGCAAGGTCTTTCCACGCTCCGCCAATTTGACTCGACACCTACGCACGCACACCGGCGAACAGCCGTATAAGTGTAAATACTGTGAACGTTCCTTTAGCATATCCTCGAATTTGCAACGTCATGTACGCAACATACACAACAAAGAGCGTCCCTTCAAGTGTGAAATATGTGAACGCTGTTTTGGACAGCAAACAAATTTGGATCGTCATTTGAAGAAACATGAAAGCGACGCCGTATCGTTGGGTTTGGGTATGAATGAGCGCGTACGCAGCCTACGGCGTGGCGGTTATTGCGATAATCCTACTGAAGAGTCCTACTTCGAAGAGATACGTTCCTTTATGGGTAAAGTAACACAATTACCACTCTCTGCTGCAGCGGCTGCTGCGGCGGCGGCAAACCTAACAAAATCACCACAAGCAGCGAAAGTTGGTAATCGTGAAGTCAATGGCCCCAAATCACCATCAGCACGCAGCACCACATCAACTAGTTCAGATCGTGATTCGTCGTCTTCAGCCAGTGGTGGTGGTGGTAGTGGTGTTTTGCAAATTGTTCAAACCGATATAAATGATGCTGAAGCAGACGCGCTGACGAATGAGCAAATGGAAACTGAGCACGTTGAAACGGATGCGCTGCGTGAAATTATTCAAAATGAAACTGAGGCCGGGGTGGCACCAACAAATATGTGTCAAGAAGAAGATGAAACAACGCCCAATGAGTCAAAAACAACAACAAAGCAAGGGACAAAGGAAAGCTCCTCACACAGGGCGACGCAGTCAGATAACAACAACAGCGCATACTTTTCGCCAACTCCTGAAGTATGTATCAAACGTGAGCGCAGCAGTAATAGCGGCAGCCCGCTTTGCGCTACCTGACCGCATTGCCATTCTATCGCGTTTCGCTCCAACGTCTATGTATTATTTACCTTGTACTTAACTCTTTAAGCTAATTTCTAACATGAAAATCGTTCAGCCCTAACATAAGATCCGAGGCGAATTCATAGCAAAGGCCAAGGCGAATGTATATAAGGTGATGGCATAGCGAACTCAATCCAATTCGCCGTGCAGAAGAATGTGAAGTCAAAAGAAAATTAGCATTGATTTCGGTTACTAACTTATTGTTGTACCAAGGCGTTGTATGGAAAATATCAACAAGAAGCAATCAGGTCATGGGATAACACCACCTTGTACTGAGTTCGCCTGGGTGCTAAGAAAATTTGAAGAACAAGCAAACAGCTGCTCTCGTAAAACCTCCGCGGGCTCCGTATACTGATTTCTCCTTCATGAATCCATGTGAAAAAAATCTCATCAAATTATAAAGCTCAAAACAAAACAAGGCGAATTCAGTAAAAAGTTGTGTTTTCCTATCAGCTGATCGGTTGAGCTTGCGATTTTTCAGGTAAAATTTGTTACAACGGGATGTCAATGATAATTTTCTTTCCATTTGACTTTCTGCTATACGGCGAATTGGTTTGAATGTACTTTGGTATCATCTTGTATAGATTCACCTCGGGTATGGCGAATTGGCTTGAATGTTCCAAGGCGAATTCATTACAGGTGGTGTTATCCCATCAGCTGATTGCTTCTTCTTGATAATTTTCCATACAAAGCCTTGTACAACAAAATGTCAGTAATCAAAATCTATGAAAATTTTCTTTTGACTTAACGTTCATCTGAATTGATTGAATTCGCTTTGCCACCACCTGGTATAAATTCGCCTTGGAATGTGCTTTGGTATCACTTTGTATAGATTCACCTCGGGTAAATATATAGAAATGATTGTAAACAGTTTCAATTCGCAATGCGACCATAAGTCAAATCAAAAGAAAACTTGCAATCTTTCATCTCAATGTTATCTTGCGTCGTAGGAAAATCGAAGCAGAACCAATAATCTGATGCTCGTACTGGGTCCTTTAACCACAAAAATAAATTCGGCTCGTACTTTGAGTTTTAAAGTGTAGTGACAGTACATATCATCGGCTGGGTGGAAGATCACAGTATCTCAGCGAACTCGGCCAATCTCTCAGTTTATTTCAAAATACTTTATTTGCCAAGGCCAATTCAGATGGTGCTATTCTATCAGCTGATTGCTTGTTCTTGATACTTTTCCAAGCAAGACGAATTCAGTACCAGGTAGTGTTATCCCATCAGCTGATTGCTTCTTCTTGGTAATTTCCCATACAACGCCTTGGTACAACAATATATGAGTTAATCGAAATTAATGAAAATTTTCTTTGACTTGAGATTCTTCTGCACGGCGAATCGGGTTGAATTTGCTTTGCCGACACCTTATATGGCTTCGTCTTGATTTGCAAGCAACGCCTTGGTACAAATAGATGTCAGTTAATACAAATCATTAGTTAGTTTCTTTTGCTCTGATATTCTG
>JARSSU010019846.1:0-25426 GCA_029619165.1 Eurosta solidaginis | reverse complement strand
ATAACTTGAGCAAAAATCGATATATCTTTACTAAACTCAGTTCACGTACTTATCTGAACTCACTTTGTATTGGCGTAAAAAATGGCCGAAATCCGACTATGACCACGCCCACTTTTTCGATATCGAAAATTACGAAAAATGAAAAAAATGCCATAATTATATACCAAATACGAAAAAAGGAATGAAACATGGTAATTGTATTGGTCTGTTGACGCAAAATATAACTTTAGAAAAAAACTTGGTAAAATAGGTGTGACACCTACCATATTAAGTAGAAGAAAATGCAAAAGTTTTGCAGGGCGAAATCAAAAGCCCTTGGAATCTTGGAAGGAATACTGTTCGTGGTATGGCATATATAAATAAATTAGCGGTACCCGACAGATGATGTTCTGGATCACCCTGGTCCACATTTTGGTCGATATCTCGAAAACGCCTTCACATATACAACTAAGGGCCACTCCCTTTTAAAACCCTCATTAATACCTTTAATTTGATACCCATATCGTACAAACACATTCTAGAGTCACCCCTGGTCCACATATAGAACTAAGGCCCACTCCTTTTTAAAATACTCATTAACACCTTTCATTTGATACCCATATCGTACAAAAAATTCTAGAATCACCCCTGGCCCACCTTTATGGCGATATCTCGAAAAGGAATCCACCTATAGAACTAAGGCCCACTCCCTTTTAAAATACTCATTAGCACCTTTCATTTGATACCCATATTGTACAAACGCATTCTAGAGCCACCCCTGGTCCACGTTTATGGCGATATCCCGAAAAGGCGTCCACCCATAGAACAAAGGCCCACTCCCTTTTAAAACACTTATTACACTTTTCGTTTGACACCCATATTGTACAAACGCATTCTAGAGTCAACCCAGGTCCACTTTTATAACGATATTCCGAAATGCGTCCACCTATAGAACTTAGGCCCACTCCCTTTTAAAATACTCATTAGCACCTTTCATTTGATACCCATATAGTACAAACGCATTCTAGAGTCACCCCTGGTCCACGTTTATGGCGATATCCCGAAAAGGCGTCCACCCATAGAACAAAGGCCCACTCCCTTTTAAAACACTTATTACACTTTTCGTTTGACACCCATATTATACAAACGCATTCTAGAGTCAACCCAGGTCCACTTTTATAACGATATTCCGAAATGCGTCCACCTATAGAACTTAGGCCCACTCCCTTTTAAAATACTCATTAATACCTTTTATTTGATACCCATATCGTACAAACAAATTCTCGAGTCAGGCCTGGTCCACCTTTATGGCGATATCCCTAAATGGCGTCCATCTATAGATCTATGGTCCACTTCATCTTAAAATACTCTTTAATGCCTTTCATTTGATACGCATGTCATACAAACACATTCCAGGGTTTCCCTCGGTTCATTTTCCTACATGGTTATTTTCCCTTATGTTGTCACCATAGTTCTCAACTGAGTATGTAATGTTCGGTTACACCCGAACTTAACCTTCCTTACTTGTTTTAATTTCGAATAGGTGGCAACCTTATGAGACATTCTGAGTGGCAACACCTAAGTAGAAAGTCTTACAAGGTGATACATTATCTCTATGCCAAATTTCATTTAAATCGGTTAAGCCGTTCCCGAGATACAAACAAACAAGAATTGCTCATTTAATGACAGATTTGCCAGCATGTTGGCAAATCTGTTTTGTGTGTCAAACGTTTCCAACTGCGCTGGCAAACTGAAATTTGGTCGTTTTCACTTGGATGCCATTTTGTCTGTCAGTGAGCTGTCAAACCTGACTGCAAACGCAACTGACACTATTTGGCAGTCCGTTTTCATTATTTTGGCAACATTTGACAACATATATGCCATAATGAAAACGAGGCTTAACTCTGCCCTACCCCTTTACACTTTTTCCTAATCTTTTTATTCACTCCTCCCTCCGTCTTTTTCGCTTCATCTCCATCTTCGTCTCATTCTATCTCTTTCTCAGTCTCTTTCTCTCTTTTCTCTTCTCTCATGTTTTTCTCCTTCTTCTTCATCTGTATGTAGTCTCAGTTCCAGTCCCACTCCGAGTCTCAGTCTCAGTCCCAGTCCTAGTCCTAATCCAAGTCCCAGTCCGTCTCTGGTATACTTCCCGGAAAAAAGCATCGTAAATACAAATATAGGCAAATTTATATACGAAATTTCAGGCAAATCGAATATAACGTATGTAAATAGGTATGTGGGTATAATTAATTCTTGTCTTTATTTAGGCTTCGCATGCATATTTATCAGTTTTGCCAGGTTGATGCGACTAAATCGAATACAACAATGAACTTTAGAGCTCTCAGCATCAGCTTTCATTTGATATTCATAATACACACACATTCTAGGGGTACCCGGGTCCACGTTTTGGCCTATATCTCGAGACCCTAGCCTCCCAGTTGTATGAAAATTATCCTGTACTATAGCACTCATCAACAGTTTTCATTTGATATCCATATTGTATAAACACATTCTAGGGGTACCCGGGTCCACGTTTTGATATCAAGACCCTAGGCACGTAGCGAAAAAAAAGGTAGACGTTGGCCGATTCTCACACGTACCCAATATGCTCACAAAATTTCATGAGAATCGGTTCAGCCGTTTCGGAGGAGTTAAGGCTCTAACACCGTGACAGAAGAATTTTATATATTAGATAAATAGATCGGTAGTCTTCGCAGAATTTTTCACATTTCTTTTTGAGCTAGCTATGACTACGAATCACTTGTTTGAACTTTATATGACGTGTCAAAATGAGGCAGAAATTACGAAAAGTTACTCATCTGGACCGATCTCATAATTTTTTTCAAGCGACTATGTGTAATTTGAAGCCTGATAAACTGATAAAGATATGACAAAAATCGTATTTTCTGAAAAATCCGGTTGTATGGTTGTATGTTTTAGTGATCGGATCCGGCCGGCTCAATTCGATATATGTACTTATTGGTGGGTCTACCTCTTCGCCTTTAAGGACTTACAGTTTTGAGGTTCGTGACAAATTTAATAAACCATTTCAATTTCATGAGAGGTATTAAAATAGTTTATTTAGACAAAACTAAGAAAGTCCAATTTACTGTCGGGCGTACACTTAGAGGCTGCAACACAACAACAATTATAACAATTGTATTAAAACTTTCTTGTTTACACCACAATTGTAAGTATTTACTACATACCAAAACATGCAGGATAAACGAATGCCTAGGTATTATTTAATAGCAATGCTAATATCAGTGGCGAAGCCGTTAGTAAAACACTTTTCCACTCAACCTTAGTTCTAATGTGTGGTAAAACCTATATGAATATACATAAGTAAGGAAAGGAGTGCGAAGAGAAGTGCTTTCATATATGTACATGCATACATATATGAGTGTATATATTAAGTCAGATCGGTGATCTTAATAGCGACCACTTTAAAGTGGCCAAGCTTTAGCTTAAACATCTTCCTCATCTAATTATCTATCTATAAATCTTATAAAATAAAGTCGCTAAATGCCATGTATGCACATAACTTCACACAGAATAATCCGATTTTAAAACGGTTTTTTGCATTTGAAAGCTTAGCTACGTGAGATGGTACAGTTAATATAATTTGAAGATATATATTATAGGGGCGTGGCAAATTGCCAAAATGTAGCAAAAAATCATAAAATTTTTGTTTACACAGCTATAACTCATAAACGGATAAAACGGGACCTACATGTTTTATGCCGACTCCGAACGGCATCTGCAAGGCAGATGAGTTTTCACTGAGAGCTTTTCATGGCAGAAATACACCCGGAGCACTTGCCAAACACTGCCGAGGGCGACCCCGCTTAGAAAAATTTTCTTCTAATTGAAAAACCTTATTTCTAAAATTTTGATGTTGCTTTGCCCGGGAGTTGAACCCAGGGCATACGGTGTGATAGGCGGAGCACGCTACCATCACACCACGGTGGCCGCCACTCATAAACGGATGGATGAATTTAAAAAATTCTACTTTTCAGTAAAACTTTGAACTATTTACCTTCGATCTGCATCAAAAAAAAATACTTGATTCCTTTCTTATATCAGCCAAATTGTTTAATCCAAAGTAACATTTTTATCAAAAAATGCGTATGTGTGTTTGTTCGCTGTGAACTGTCCGCGCTAATTGCTTGTGAGTGAGGCTTGATGCGACACATACATACGTACATATATAGCATTCGCTGCGTTATTTAACTTCGGGCGTAGGTTTATAGGTATGTATGGATGTAAATCACTACACAGTATAAAACAAAGTCGCTTTTTCTGTCCCTATGTCCCTTTGAATGCTTAAACCTTTAAAAATACGCAACGGATTTTGATGCGCTTTTTTTTAATAGATAAAGAGTGATTGAAGAGGAAGTAGCGGATGAACATATTTGGCTGAAAATTGGTAGAGGGGTAGCTTAGAACCAGGAGACAGGCATAGGCTAATTTTTATCCCGTTCTGGATAGGGTCTTGCGATCAAAACGTGGACGTGGGTAATCCTGGGATATGCTTGTACAATATGGGTATCGAATGAGTACTTTGATACGGGATATTTTTCGTACCCGCGGGTAACTAGGGTCTCGGGATATAAGCGAAAACGTGGACGCGGGTACCCCTAGAATGTGTTTATAGAATATGGATAACAAATGAAAGCTGTTGATGAGTGCTTTAGTACAGGGTAGTTTTCATACCTATTTGTGAAGGGTCTCTAGATATAGGCCAAAACGTGCATCAGAGTAACACTAGGATGTGTTTTTACATTATGGGTATCAAATTGAAGCTGTTGATGAGTGCTTTAGTACAGAGTAATTTTTATACCGCTGGGTGACTAGGGTCTCAAGATATGGGCAAAACCTGGACTCGGATACCTCTAGAATGTGTGTGTAATATGGATATCAAATGAAAGTTGTTGCTGAGAGCTCTAAAGTAATTTTCATTGTGAATTCGATTTAGTTGCATTAACCTGGCAAAAATGATAAATGTGCATGCGAGGCCGAAATAAAGACATGAATTAATAATACCCACATAACTATTTACACACGTCCTATTTGATTTGCCTGGCAATAAGAGATGAAGAAGAATGGGAAAAACTTTAGAGAAGAGAAAAGAGAGAAGGAGAAGGAAACTGAGAAAGAGATAGAGTGAGACGAAAATAGAGATAGATGTAGCGAAAATACGGAGGGAGGAGTGAATAAAAGGATTAAGAAAAATTGGGGAGGGGGCAGAGCTAGACGGAAAAAGCTTATTTAAATGTATGGAGATAGACCAAATTTAGGGCAGAACAACGTCTGACGGGTATGCTAGTTTTAGTATAAAGACGAAGTCATAGTGTTGTTGTTGTACATAAAACACTAAGTAGAATTTTTGGATACGTACTTCTATAGTAAATTTATAGAGTATAAACTTCAAGGTTATTGTTGTTAGCACAAAAGCTTTCAGGAAAGTATTACCGATTGAATCAGAAACGGAACACTTTTTTCTACCAGTCGCACTGGGAACGGAACCCTTTTTTCTACCAGTCCCTTGCTTAAATGAAAATGCACAAAGGCGCCATATCCGTAGATCAGCCTTCTAGTTTTATATCACTATCTTTTCAGCACGACAAACTTTCTTGATCATTAGAGGTCTTCGTATCCGCATATTTACCATGTTTTCCAATGGATCCAATCGTATCCTTATGCCGACATTGGTGGAACTACGTTAGATTGTAATCATCCCGATCGCCAACAGCAAGATTAGCAGAGCAGCAAATTTTGAATAGTTATTTTCGTCTTAGCACTACACGAAGTATTTGATGCTTTGTCCTATCCAATGGTTGCAATTACTAACAAATGGTTATTGAAATCTTTTATCTTGCTGTTTCAGCAACGTTGGACCAAAGGGATGGTTGTTAGAGGCGTTGGTTCCATATTGCAACACAAAAGTGGTTGGTGTCATTTAAGGTCACGTTACAAGGAAGAAATACATTGTGTATGGCGGGGTTGATTCGGGCTGAGTAAGAGTTTAACCTAACCATTACAGTATGCAGATCGAAGTTGTGCCAGAGTGATGCACGAAGATTGCTTCCCTCTACTGCGAGCTTAATATTGATAACGGGTTTGCCGGGCAATTATCGGCATAAGACTTTGCCGACTCTTTGTGGATGACTCTGAGCGCATTTTCATCCTCATTTCATTCAAACGGATGAGTTCTTTTGTGACGAATTTCTTTGTAGTGCTTGCGGAAATGTCAACCTCTGTTTAAGTGTGAATGGGGATAAACTGAAAAAGTTAAACTGAAAGTTCAATACGACAATTTGCATGGGCAACAACAAATTTCTTTAAATTTTCCAACGAACCAAGCTAATCTTAACTGAAAAGTACCCGTGTACACATACTTACATATGCATGTATTAAAAGAAATGTATATACATATGTACATCTAAATACTATGCCCGAATGCATTATAAAACTGTGTAAGTAAAGCTATTGCAAAAATGAGCAAATGAATCGCAAATGAAAGGCAAATGAGGAAGAGCACAGCGTACCTCAGACCAAGCCCGTTGTCCAGGAATGCCAGTCCCGGAGTTCCGGTCTTTTTAAGTCAGGGGATTATTTTTGATTAATCTCATGATTTTGGGGATCTTTAACATTTTATAAATATAATGTAACGATTTTAGAGAAACTCCGCTTATTTTACACCTTCTGCAAACGTTCGAATTGCTAAATTGTGGAATAAATAATTCCAATATTCAGTTATGCAAAATGGTCTTTATTAGATTACTTTGGGAGTAGTACAGTTATACTTCACAAGTATACTTCACTTCGCAACGAAAGCGTGTTTAAATCAAACTGCTTCCTGACTACTCAGCTTTCGCTGCTTTTATACTCGTCCCGATCAGACAAATCGCTCGATCTAACCGCCGATAGCCTCTCCAAATGAACCACCCTTCTATTTCGTGGGTCCCAATGGTTTGTATGCGGTAGATGGTATCACTGATCCTCTTCACAACTTTGTAGGGGCCTTCCCAACTGCACCAAAATTTGGATGGAACACCTTTCCGCCGGTGAGGGTTGTATAACAGTACCAAATCTCCCTCCAAGGAACCTTCCGAATTGTTGTTCTTGTCAAACCTGTGTTTCATCCTACTACTTATTACCCTGGTTCGTTCCCTCACAATCTGTTGTTTGGCCAATGAACTACTTCGTAGAGCTTGCGCTTGACAGATTGGCTTCGCACAATCAGTATCGTTCCGCCGTTTCACAACAGTATTGCTCCCTGGCTTGAAACTACCTCCGCATTCTTTCTGGAAAAATCGTTCGTTCGTTTTAGTGCGTCCATTAGGGTTTGTCAATGCCAGCGTTTTTCACGCAGGTACCTTCGGTTTTGATTTGTTTGGCCCATTCGTTCCATCAACCTTTGCGCGATCTACTTTCTCTGACTTTTGTGGTCTCTGTTGAATCTCCTCCACCAGCACTCGCTTACTGCTGAACCCTTTCTCCAAACTGAAGTTAAGTGGCACATCCTTGTTCTTATAGCGCATAACCCTTCTCTGCATATCGATCCTGATGTCATGGTCAACTAAGAAGTCCAATATGACTTCATCAACGATCTCCGCCACAACGAATTTGTGTAGAACCGTGACCTTTCCAATTGAGACTTCACGCACCACTTCTCCCTGAACTTGGTTATACTCGCCAGTAACCGTACGCAATCTTGCTCCAGGTAATGACTATACTCTCCTGTTGACCAAATCAGATCGGATTAAAGAATGAGATGCGCCCGTATCTACAGTCAGTACACGTTCTTGGCCGTCCACATTTCCTCTGACGGTAATACTGCTCGATTTTCTTCTATTTGTGATACAGGGATAACGGGACATTTCACAACTGGAGTTAGTTCTTGATCTTTACATTTGACTCGCTCTTGCTCATCTCCTCCAGCTTTGTTCTTAAGACCACCCATGCTGTTGAAACCACTAGGATCAAGATCGCAATGACGTGCAATGCGACCTGGCTTCCCGCATTTGAGGCATTTGGTAACTCTTTCACTGCGCTTTTGCAATCCTTTCAGTGCCTCCAATATTGCGTTCACCCAGTCTGATGTGCCAGCCTATCAACATCCGACGCAAACTGTTGCAATGTTTCACCAGGCCTCTGGAAGCGGTTCAGGAACTCCATTTTGTATGTCTGTCTCCTATGCACGGTTCCGTATCGCCTCTCTAGTGCGCCTATCAATGCTTCATAACTGTTTCGTTCGTACTCTGGAATTGTCTGCAAGATTTCAGCTGCAGGCCCCTTCAATGCCACGAACAGTGCAGCAACTTTATCTTCAGCATTCCAGTTGTTCACTGTTGCGGTCTTCTTAAACTGTAGCTTAAAGACCTGGAACTGAACAGAACCGTCAGAGAATGGTGTTTTTACCTTTGGATTACTCGCTAAAACTGCTCGGCGATTAGTTGCAACTGCTCCATGCGACCTTTTAAATTATCGGCTTCTGCCCTGAAATTGAACGATTTTTGCATTCTGCGCTTCCAGCTTTGATGTTACCCCTGTTTCCCGTGCTTCTAACTGCGAAGACATTTGTGCCACCTGCAATGATAAGCGCTCCTCTTGTTCTTCCATCTTGGATGTTATACGAGTCTCCTGCGATTCCAAAGGAGATTTTATGCGTGTCTCCTGTGATTCCAGTTGGGATGCAGTATTTTTGGATATTTGTGATGACATTTCTGTTATGCGTGTTTCTTGTTCTTTCAGTTGAGATGACACTGTCGATATTTGAGCAGATATTGCAGCCAAAATCATGTTCAAGTCTGTGTTTTGTTCGAGGAGGAAGCATCGAAAGCCTCAGAGTCAATGTGGGACTTTAACCGCACTAAACCTCCTACCGTCTGAGTACCATTTACCCCCCGGTACCACCGTCAATTATTCTGTCGGGAGGTAGGTTGAGCACTAAGCTCTACGTCTGTCGGGGTCACGTTGCTGTACTTTGATAGTCCCGCGGCATAGGTAAAGATGTGCTTGACACCTACGACTTCTACGAATATTTGGAAACATACCTTAAAAAATTTACATGTTTTTACACGGGCTGTGCGTTCGACTACTTGCATTGTAGGGCTTTATGTTTTCTTTTTTATATATTTTTCCCACAATACGTATCGACGGGTTTCCTCCCCATGTGGGTACTTTCCCCTGTTGGAGAGGCCTTGTCTCCAATCAGTGTGTAAAGCCTGATTACGTGTGAGGCTACCGCGTTTCATCGTACTCGTTATTTCTACAGTTGGAGAGGCCTTGTCTCCAATCCGTAGGTTTGCCGTTACCTGTATGTTGACTACCTCTGGTCAGACGGTTGAAGAGGCCTTCTCTCTAATCCGTGATTTATTCCTTCACCTGGGGCGGTTTTCGAACGGTTGAAGAGGCCTTGTCTCCAATCCGTCTCCTGGTTTACTATTATAATACCTATATTCCGGTCTTTTCTTTTTACGTAGACACTACATTATTTCCGCTATTACATCGCATGCCGCGGACCATTTCACGTTGCTTTGTAGCATGCATCCAACAATAGTTTCAGGAGTGTAATCCTCCAGAAATGCTGCGTAGTTTGCATCTCGAGCTATAGAACATAGGACACTCGAAAAATACATAGTAAACATCTTCTACTGTATCGCCATCACAGTGATCGCATATGTTGTTAGGCTCGTGATTGAATCGGTGCAGATATTCCGTGAACAAGTCTGTGCTCGTAACTGTCTGCGATGTTTCGTTTTTCTCTCCAATTTTCGTTGTTGTCTCGTCCGATGAAAGACATCGTCGTCCACATTAATTCCTTCCGACTCCATTACCTCTCGTAGCCGTGCTTGAAGTTCGAAGTTATTGCCGGTTGTATTCAATCTACGGTTCTCCAACTCCCTTTTTCAGTTGCTGGATCCTTAATTCACGTATGCCATGTCCAAGTTGTATTCGAAATCTTCGGAATTTTTTCAACAATTCCTCTTCTGACACCAATTGTAACGATTTTAGAGAAACTACGCTTATCTTACACCTTCTGCAAACGTTCGAATCGCTAAATTGTCGAATAAGTAACTCCAATATTCAGTAATGCAAAATGGTCTTTATTAGATTACTTTGGGAGTAGTACAATTATACTTCACTTCGCAACTGATAGCGTGTTTAAATCAAACTGCTTCCTGACTACTCAGCTTTCGCTGCTTTTATACTCTCTGTTCCCTCGTTCACCCATTTCTCCTAAGGTCTAGTAACTTCGCGAACTTCATGCCATATATGTACATGTATATTTGTAGTTTATAGTCTCTCGCATAGCCATATACGTGTGCATATGTGAGTACTACTTCGGCTGATGGTGAGTATCTCTCTGCTGCCTTGTATGTACATGTGTAAATGATGATTAATTTGTTTACGTACATGCAAGTGGCTGCTTAGTATCGGATTACGGATGCTAGTATCACTTAGTGATGTGAATATTCGTCACAATAAGAAATGGACTCACAAAACTCCTCTTTCGTATCAAAGAAAAACTTTTTGTTCTGAATTCACTATAGAAATGCGCAAACTCAAAACTGTTAAACATTTTCGGTGATTTTAAAAAAAATTTTTTTCTTGCAAAAGCATATGAATTTTTTCGCATATGCCATAAAAAAATCGAAACTTTTTTATATGGAAGAAATTTTGAGCACCGCCATTATGAAAAATTTTAGAAATAAAAGCCATTACCATACTAAAGGACTACAGTAACCTTCAGCGGGTTATGGGCTTAGAGTATACCAGCGGCAGGTACTTATGCTTGTCGTAATTCGAGAGCTTGTGTATCGCAACCATTTCAAAGGGATGCATTTTATAGATTATCCAACCCGATTGGCAACCTCACCTACCCGTGGCAAATCCTATTTTTTTAGCAGACGAGGCTCTGGCTACCCCAAGAACAGGGCGGTGGGGGCGGGATGGCCTAGAACGTTCAATGTGGTCATATTCACTTGTTTCTGTAATTGTGGGGCTTATATCTTAGTGGTACTTGTTACCGAAACTTCCCGCATCTACATCCAGTAAAGGACCAAATATATCGATAGCACTCCCCAAAACCTCGGGGAATGTCATTACTGCTACAACAACAACAGCGACTCTAGAACTCCATACGTTTTTTTATGCAAAGTTTTTGAGCTTTGAATAATTTTCGTGAATTTAGAAAATAGTTTTAAGCTCTGTTCATAAATTTTGTTTTATAGAATGAATTATATTTGTATAAACAACTCATAAACATTAATTGGCGCTTAACCGCCTAAGCGATTTTGTCCGTTTCGTAACAAGTCACGCCAGCGAAAACTGGCGCCAATTGGGAACACCATAGGTGACCAAATCTTCCTCCACCTGCCTCTCCCAACTCAGTGGAGGTATTCCCTTCCACTGCTTCCAAACTGCGGGGTCAACTGTAATATCTTCTTAGCCGGAGCGTACAAAGCAATTATATATAGCAACATAAGCCTGTCTCGCTACTAAAATACACGTTAGAAAAATTTTCCTTATCGATTCAAGATCTTTTATTCAAGGGCAAAATACCCAATAATTCATCCAAATAATTAATTTGTATAAACCAATTTTTCAAGTTTTTTGCATAGGTCTGGTATTGAAGTGTGGAAATAAATAATTTTATTTTTAAATAAAAAAATGTAGTTGAGGGCAGGCACTGGCGGCCACCTTGGTGTGATGGTAGCGTGCTCCGCCTACAACACCGTATGCCCTGGGTTCACACCCCACCTTTACCTTTACAGCAGGGTATATATAGGGACTACCAAACGTGCACTGGGAATCCGATTGAAAGAGCACGAAGCTGATATACAAAACAAAAAAACCACCACCGCCTTAGCGCAGCATATCACACAGGCATGCTTAACGAACGAAACGATATCATTTCGTTACGATAATCAACGCTAATAAACGAAACGAAGTCATTTCGTTTCGTTTATTAACGTTAAGAACGTCAAATCAACGTTAATTTGACGATCTTAACGTTAATAAACGAAACGAAGTGACTTCGTATCGTTTATTAGCGTTGATTATCGTAACGAAATGATATCGTTTCGTTCGTTAAGCATGCCTGATATCACAACAAGTGGACACTCAGCTGATCTGGCTAATACAAAATAATAGATAGGAACAAACACGGGAGAGCCAGATATACATTGGAAAGTCTGAGAATATTGGAAAAACGGCAAATACGATAAACAAGAAGAGGACACACAAAATATAGCAGCTGTTTACCTTTTATGTTTATAGTTAAGAATCAGTATGACAATGATACCAATGTTAAATGGTACTAATGTTTTTAGTTTTAATATTTAAATAACAAATATATTACGTAAGTGTTGTCTATGTTTGTACGTATGTAAATCAATGTTAGTGTTGTTCTCGTTATATATATAAAGTAAATTTATATATATATAAATTAAAGTAGTCTTTATACCATAAATTAATGTAAATATTTTTATCTTTATTGTTGTTAATAAATTAGATCACCTCTGATGATGCTAGGAAGTCTAGCGAAACGTTAGGTGAAAAATTGAAATAAATATCTTTATTTGCAATTAAGAAACGATTGGTCAAAAAAGCCTATTACCAACAAAAATCTACAAAAATAAATTGACCGGAAAAATCATAAAAAAAAATAGATTCTAGTTTTTAAGGTTTGTCAATTAGCACTTTCTAACCCGTGTTAACAGGCAGGTACTCCAACCTAAAGTAATGCGAAAGCGGTCCCGGGATGGTCGACGGTTCAAAAAGGAGATGCTTTTAAACAACGAACACACTGTTGGACTGTTACATCGGCATTTTTCATACAAATCAGAAAAAAAGTAAGGGTGTGTAAGATCGGTTGTAACCTAATATTCAAAGTTAATTTAATTTTCCCAAATCTTTTTAGAAATATTGATTTGATTTGTCAAAAAGAAGTGGTCCCTAATGGCGTGGGAAACAATTTTTATTCAATAACTTTCTTGTAAGAAATAAAAAAGAAATAATATAAAGGTATCTTTTGTCCACTCGCCTAGAATACCTTTGAAAATCGTTCATAGCTTGCGTGGTCTTCAATCCGTTTCGTCCGTTTTTCCTAAGCTTATTCCTTATAACAAGGGTGATCGGCTTTCAGTTTTTGATTAATGTCCAATAAAATATAAAAAGCGTATATTATCAGAAGTGGGGTTGGCCACACCTCGGTCTTGAAATTTCCAAAAATTTAAACCGAGGTTGCTATTTCAACCCACACGGTTATAGGACTGCTTTGTTTACTGAATATTCACGTTTTTGGTGTTTTCCAATTTGTATATATATGTACATATAAAAGGTGGGTTTTCGTACTATTTCGCTTATTTAAAATAGCGATGAGAGATGAATGTCAAGCAACCCACATACCAAATTTCAATAGGATATCTCAAAATATCAACAATTAATAAACGCACCTCGATAACCTGATTGGTTACCATATCTCCTTTTAGCAAAGGACGGACGTGGCTTAAAAATTTCCTTTTTTCATCCAGATCGTTTTAATATATGAATGTCTATATTTATCTCAATATATTATGCCTAAACAAGCTAATGTTACCCGGAAAAAATATACCCTATCAGCTGCGCTCAGCCGAGTATAAATATAAGGGGTATTTTTATGGCGTTCTCTGTAGTGGATTTTTTTTGTAAATTTTGTTAAAAAACATATGCCCATATCCAGGTCACCTGAAAAGAAGGCCTACGTTAAAACGCTCAATATATTTAAACGTGAACCTTAAGAAATGAAAATAACACCCGAAAAACTAGCTGACGAGGAAGTGAAGTTCAGAAACATGTCCTAGTAACCATCGCCGTGATCAAATTTTTTAATTTTTCTCTAAAGGCCCGAACACATTCGACTTTTGTGTCGTTTTGGCGCTGGTGTCACTTTGAAATAACGCTCGAAGGAAGTTTACCTGCCACAATGAACACAAGAAATCTAAACTTTTCATTTATTTTCATTGAATAAATTATTCAAGGTTCGATTCGAGCTCACGCCAGAACATAATTTTTTTTCTAATGATAATATTGCTTTTTTAATTTTTCTAAAATTGAAAAATTGTATTTTTTGTTTTTTTGGAATAGTAAATAGAACAATTTTCATACATCCTGCCATAGCTACGCAGATAGATCTATTTCGAAGAGTGCTAAGCCTTCATCATCAGTACGCTTTAGGCATGCTGCGCTAACCATTTAGCTATACAGCGGTGGTTTGACTGATAAATTGCTACTTTCATTCTTTCTTACCAACTCTATTTAATCAGCTTTACGCCATCTATTGCAAATCACTGATAATGCTGGATTTGCTTTATTGCCAATTACTTGGTTTGACATTCCCAAGTGCTCTTTGTTTATTAACAATTGTTTTTGTTTTATCGGCCTATTGATAAATGATTCAAGGTTCGATTCCAGCTTAAGGCCAGAACAATAATTTCGTTTTTCTAATGATAATTATTGTTTTTTTTTATTTTTCTATAATTGGTAAAAACAAAAACAATTGCTGATTGAATAAATTTAAAGAATAACAAATTTTTTAACAGGAATGTGGAAATATTTTTCAAAATACATAAAAATAAGAATAAATGGATTTCGTATACAATTTAGGATATTGAAATAAGGGATTGGTAAGGCGTGGGATAACGTAAGTTTTTGAACTCTTTTGCTGTTGCTTTGGCATTCTCGTTGTATTGCCTCAGGATTGGGAGCATAGCAATCAAGACGTGTGTGTTCAATTTCAGCTAATGACGCAACGTAGACGACAAAACGACGCAAAAGTCGAATGTGTTTGGGCCTTAAGAGCAATAACAACAAAAAATTTTATAAAGCAATGTAAGACTGTCTCGCTAATCAAATACATGAAAATAATTTCATTTTTCTAACCGGGTTAATGTGTACATAAGTATGTAAAAATGTACTAACCTAAACTACATATACCGATCTATGTTACATTTGTTCAAACGTACTAAGTGCTGATATGATTATGGTTTTATGCTTGTGACTTTCTTATTTACTCTGTTATGCGTAGTGACCGATCCTCAAGCACCCTTTAGGTGCAAACAACCGGAATACCTTCTTAACTGCTGCTTTCAAAGCAAACATTCAGATGAAAACATGTATGTTTACACATTAGGGTGGGCTAAAAAAAATCTCTTTTTCCTTTGATATAGTGAAAATGTTGTTCGGGACTATCAAAGCTAGCGTTTAGAAATGGGTAATAGCCGTTCGACAACACCTTTTGATGTTTAGGTTTGAATATTAAATGAAAACACTCATAGGAGAGCACTAAAGTGGAGGCGATACTCAGTTTTTTGAACGAAAGTACGAATTTAAACTCAGCGCCTTTCTCAACACTGACCAGAGAGTAATCAAAATACGATCTAGCTCTAATGCGATTTTTACGAAAATCATATCCCTTCAGCAATATTCTTCGAAAGGCTCTTCTAAAATATTGTTCTAGTGCTGTTAAACCTATTACTTAAATTATCTTCTACAGAATATCTTTATGAGAATATAACGATGCTTCGCCTTGTTTGAAACCAATTGAGTTGTGAAAAAAGCCCGCTGTGTATGAGAGTCGAGCATTATGGAGGCCAAACATAATTGATGTCCAGGCAAACAAATTACCGCTGATTTGCGTAAATTTTCTAATCATGGGTGTTCTCCAAAGTGGAGATTTGATCTATAATATACTTAATAGGTCTAAAGCGGCAGGAAACTAGTTTCATTAATTGATATTTAATTGGAAACTTTTGTACGTTTAGTTACAACTTATGATGCCAGCTCTTCTTGCTAACTCCCCCTCTTCCTCCCTCTGTTCCCCCTTTTTTCTAGCCAGCTAATTTCTCTGTTCTCTTCCTCGTCCTTTAACTCTCACCTCCCTCCACCTTCTCTTTCCGACCTGCCTCTCACTCTTCCTTCTACGCTCCATCTGGTTTTTTCTTCCTTTCCATGTCCCTGCCTATGTGGGTAGCTGATCAACTTTCCGGAAAAAATTATCGCAAAATATCAACTTCGGTAGAAAGCTACCTAAGTACCAAATTTCCAAATAGCATGTTCCCTGGTCCACCTTCTGCAAAAAGATTGTCCACAAAATTTTCAAGGAAAATTCACTTTCCTAATATGAATTAAGGGGCTAGTAAATTAGTTTTTTCTTGATTCTCTCCTACAACAGAAAAAGAGTTTCTTTTTATAAAGCAGAGCGAAAGCCGAAGATCATCATAGAGAAAATCGTAAGTTCGCTTCATACCCGCAATTATTTGAAGCAGATATTCAATATTTTGTATAGATACTCCATTAAGGGAGAGGTGAGAATTAGAGTGGTCGTATGAATGGAAGTGGGATTTGGGGTGCGGCAGGAAGTTGTAGCGGGAGTGGGAGTGGGAGAGGGAGGGGGTGGTGGTAATGGGGAGGAAACGGGTTCGGGAGTGGGAGGGAGATAAATGAAATAAGTTTTTTAAAAAAATGGATGGTAAAGTAGTAGTAAAGGGGATGGAGAGTGAAGACTGAAATATTTATTTAAGTTGGTGTGAGAGTGGGAGAGGGTGTTTGAGTTGGATTGGGTTTGAGAATGTGAACGGAGCAGAAGGGTAAAGCGGTTTGGGAGTGGGAGGGAGAAAAATAAAAATGTAAGGTAAAGTAGAAGAGAATGGGATAGATAGTTAAGACTGGAAGCGAGGATCTCTTTTTAAATATAGGTAAACCATTTTTCCGGCAGAACAAAGTCTTCCGGGTACGCTAATTTTATATAAAAGGAAATTATTGTGACTTAAATAGACCCGGTGGACGATTTTACTTGAATTTTTGGAGTTTCCAATCAATCATTTCTTACCCACCCTAGCGTTAAAGTTGTCAAGTAGGGCGCCAACTTCAGGCGATACCAATGATCGTGCGTATTTTTCAGTTTATCAGACAATGAGTCTTGGTTTAATAATATAATGCGTTTCTTTGGTTTTCGATCATTTCAAATTGTTCTTGTTGTTGTTGTCTTAAGGATAAACACAATCTCGAGAAATTTTGGGGAGTTATCGGTGTTATGGTCCTTTGTCGCTTATAGATGCTACGTAGTATCATTGAGGTACTATCCGGACAATCTCCGGGACAGTTCTATAAAACCACGTTGAACCTCACTCACTCTCGCCCTTAGTTTCGTGAGGTACTTGGGGTCACATTTGCCTCGCTTGCTAAAAAAGTGCATGATCTGTTTTGCCCGTTGTTGGTGAGGTTGACGACTTGTTTGAGCTCTACTCAGGGTTTTGGGAAAATGAAAACCGCCTACTATCTCTACAAAACTTGGCTTCAGAATCATTGTACCCACCTTAATGAGTTCAAGCAAAACTGAATAACCCAGCTACATATTCAATATTTATTCATATAAACATTTATGCATACACACATGAATTAGATTAAAGGAATGTGGTCTGTGTGATGTCACATTCTATGCAAAACAACAAAAGTTAAACGATTTTCAATTAATTAAGCTAAATGGAACTCAATGGTTACAGTCATTGATTTTCGAAAAGTAACTGCTTGCGATGAATGTAGGGTAAATAAATTAATGCATGAATTGAGTGCCAAAGCCAGAGATATAAAACCCTCAAGCGATGCTACCGATGAAAGTAAGCTCCATTACAAAAACTTTCAAACTTTTATATACAAAATATTTATACAATTACAAATGCAAGCATTTTGCTATGTGCAATGATTTGCTTGACCTTTCAGAAAGAAGCAGTTTATTAGTTAGTAGCACTAGTAGGGAAAAGAGCTCTACAACTCCTGACAGTGCAAGCTAAAACTGAAGAATACAGTATTTTAACCGATAGTCTAAATATTAAAAGAAAAACCTATATATATATACACTTTCATCAGCTTATCCAAATTATTATAACGATAAGCTGATTCGGCTCAGTCTCCCAATTTTCGAGATATTTGTCTAAAATTTTGTGCGGTCACAATTTTCTCGCTTTAGTTAAAAATAATGTATTATTAAGTTGATTCCAGCTGAAAATACCTAAGGCAGAGGAGAGCGTGCTACGCCTACCACATCGAAGGTCTTGGGTTCAACTCCCGGGCAAAGTAACATCAAAAATTTAGAAAGTAAGTTTTTCAATTAAAATGATAAGCTTCCAAATAAAAATTAACCTGCCTTGCAGGTTCCGCTCGTGTCGGCATGAAACATGTAGGACCCGTCCCGCCGATTTTTAGAGAAAATTGAAAAGAAGTACGATACGACAAGTATTTATAGACCTATCAATAAGTATACCAAGATGTTCAGAACGTCTTGGAAAATTAATTTAGGGTTGGTAGCCCTACTTCATTGGAATGAACAAGTTCATTTAGTTCGGCATTTCAAAAAGGGAAATATTAAGGTGTTTGCTTCGTGTTTGGGAACGTTTACGTCACGGAGATCTTGAGCTATTCTTCTGAGCATCTCTTAGGAAATTTCCACCAATTCAAATTTTTGCTTTACAATTAAATAAGATATGCCAATATGGGTATAAAACGAAAGCTATTTTACAACGTATTTCAAAAGGGGCATTTTTAAGAGAATTGCCAGTTAGTGTTACCACCTCATTTTATACTCAGTTGAGCAGAGCTCACAAAGTATATTAAGTTTGATTGGATAACGGTTGGTTGTACATATATAAAGAATCGAGATAGATATCGACTTCCATATATCAAAATAATCAGGATCGAAAAAAAATGATTGAGCCATGTCCGTCCGTCCGTCCGTCCGTCCGTCCGTCCGTTAACACGATAACTTGAGTAAATTTTGAGCTATCTTGATGAAATTTGGTATGTAGGTTCCTGAGCACTCATCCTCAGATCGCTGATTAAAATGAACGATATCGGATATAACCACGCCCACTTTTTCGATATCGAAAACTCGAAAAACCGAAAGAGTGCGATAATTCATTACCAAACACAGATAAAGCGACGAAACTTGGTAAGATGAGTTGAATTTATGACGCAGAATAGAAAATTAGTAAAATTTTGGACAATGGGCGTGGCACCGCCCACTTTTAAAAGAAGGTAATTTAAAACTTTTGCAAGCTGTAATTTTTCAGTCGTGAAGATATCATGATGAAATTTGGCAGGGACGTTACACCTATTACTATATGTACGCCTAAAAAAAATTAGCAAAATCGGAGAAGGACCACGGCCACTTTAAAAAAAAATTTTTTTAAGTAAAATTTTAACAAAAAATTAAATATCTTTACAGTATATGAGTAAATTATGTCAACATTCAACTCCAGTAATGATATGGTGCAACAAATACAAAAATAAAAGAAAATTCAAAATGGGCGTGGCTCCGCCCTTTTTCATTTAATTTGTCTAGGATACTTTTAACGCCATAAGTCGAACAAAAATTAACCAATCCTTTTGAAATTTGGTAGGGGCATAGATTTTATGATGTTAACTGTTTTCTGTGAAACAGGGCGAAATCGGTTGATGCCACGCCCAGTTTTTATACACAGTCGTTCGTCTGTCCTTCCGCATGGCCGTTAACACGATAACTTGAGCAAAAACCGACATATCTTTAATGAACTTAGTTCACGTACTTACTTGAACTCACTTTATCTTGGTATGAAAAATGAAACGAAATCCGACAATGACCACGCCCCACATTTTTCCATATCGAAAATTACGAAAAATGAAAAATGCCATAATTCTATACCAAATACGAAAAAAGGCATGAAACATGGTGAGGTAATTGGATTGGTTTATTGACGCGAAATATAACTTTAGAAAAAACTTTATAAAATGGATGTGACACCTACCATATTAAGTAGAAGAAAATAAAAAAGTTCTGCAGGGCGAAATAAAAACCCTTAAAATCTTGGCAGGTATACATATATAAATAAATTAGCGGTATCCAACAGATGATGTTCTGGGTCACCCTGGTCCACATTTTGGGTCAATATCTGGAAAACGCCTTCACATATACAACTACCACCACTCCCTTTAAAACTCTCATTAATACCTTTAATTTGATACCCATATCGAACAAAAACACATTCTAGAGTCCACCCTGGTCCACCTTTATGGCGAGATCTCGAAAAGGCATCCACCTATAGAACTAAGGCCCGCACTCCCCATTTTAAAATACTCATTAGCACCTTTCGTTGATGCCCATATTGCACAAACAAATTCTAGGGTCACACCTGGTCCACCTTTATGGCGATATCTCGAAACGGCGTCCCACCTGTGCAACTAAGCATCACTCCCTTTTATAATACTCATTAACACCTTTCTTTTGATACCCATATTGTACGAACAAATTCTAGGGTCACCCTGGTCCACCTTTATGGCGATATCTCGAACGTACTGCAACTAAGGATTACTCCCTTTTAAAATACTCATTAACACCTTTCATTTGATACCCATATCGTACAAACGCATTCTAGAGTCAACCCTGATCCACCTTTATGGCTATATCCCTAAATGGCGTCCACCTATAGAACTATGGCCCACTCCCTCATAAAATACTCTTTAATGCCTTTCATTTGATACACATGTCATACAAACACATTCCAGGGTTTCCCTCGGTTCATTTTCCTACATGGTTATTTTCCCTTATGTTGTCACCATAGCTCTCAACTGAGTATGTAATGTCGTTTACACCCGAACTTAACCTTCCTTACTTGTCTTATATTTATTTAGTTATATATCATCGGCGTAAACACCCGCGCTGTTAGTTCTGCTTACTCCAAACTGGAAAAAGAAGCGGTAAAGATGGGTTTGATGGTGTATGAGGACAAAACGAAGTACCTGCTGTCATCGAGCAAAGAGTCAAGCGCATATGCGCCTTGGCACCACGCTACTGTTGGCAGCCATAATTTCGAAATAGTAAAAGACTTCGTTTATTTGGGAACCAGCATCAACACTAGCAACAACATCAGCACTGAATCCAGCGAAGAATCAGTCTTGCCAATAAATGCTACTTTGGACTAGGTGGGCAATTGAAAAGTAAAGTCCTCTCTCGGCGAACGAAAATCATACTCTACAAGTCACTTATCGTACCCGTCCTGCTATATGGGGCAGAAGCATGGACCATGACAACAGCAGATGAAACGGCTTTTGGAGTGTTTCGAGAGAAAATTAATTTTTTTTAAAGATTGGAAAGTGTGTTTGCGAAACCCCAGAACACTCCTCTGTTGTGAGGGAAGAAGGAGCGAGGAAGAGACGCTATTGTGGCTGTGGCTCCCATCCCCTCCTCTCATTATTTCTAATCTTTTCAATACCTGTCCAGATTTTTTTTTTTTTTTTTTCTTTAAGTGGTTTTTTATTTTCTGCCCTCCATTGCCTCCTCAGTCACTTTTTCTTTTCCTTTTCTAGCTTTAATTTTCGGAGGAGGAGAGAAAGATAAATTAATAAAATAAAACATGGGTGTGCGTTGAGGGTTTGCCCGCTCCATTGATATTTTCTCAATTTTATTTTTCCTTACCATCATTTTAATCTTTTATTCTCAAATGACGAGGTGGTGGAAAAAACAACGAAATTCGAATTTAGTTACAATAAATTACCACCCCCGAAATACCACTCCAGAAACTCCCCCTTTTCATTCCCTTTTTTTTTTCCGTAACTTTGTGTAAACTTTTAGGAGAAGATTGAGATTTGGAAAATACGTTATTGGTCGTGCATTTTGCTGGTTTCTTTTTTGTAGTCGAATAAGCATGCTATCCTGTGAATGTTAATCTTGCGTAATCGCTAGAGAATTGAAATAAGGCCCCTGTTACGTCTCGCTTTATTTCCCTTTCTTAAGTCGATTCAGCGTTCATCGCTATGTCGATCTGTTTACGTTATCGCGTTCTCTCTAATGTAGTGACTTAGATATTATTTTTTTCTTTACTTCGGTGCTATTGGTGATCTGGTGGCATTTTTTTTTTTTTTTTTTTTTTCTTTTTTTTCCTTTTTTTTTTTCCATTTTTATTTTTTTTTGTTTTTTTTTTTTTTTATTTTTTTTCTCTTTTTTCTTTTATCCTTTTCTTTATATTCTTTGTACCCCCCTGTCTTGTGTGCTCTTTTCTGTTTGGTTTCTTGTTGTTTGCTTCTTTTTTTTTTTTGGGATCATCTTTAGTGTCCGAACCTTTGTTTACCCCGATTTGTTTAGGACGTGATGGGAGTGTTTCGAGATGAGGTGAGTGTAAATTAAAAACGCGGGAATCAATTTTCTTTTTCGAAATAGAGATTTAGAATGCTCCCTTAGTAGAACCTCTCTACGCGTTGGCACTGGCGGAGTAGATATAGAGTACCTTTCTCCACGAGAGAGTAAGTACCCGAAGAAGATTAGCAGAAAGAAGAGAGATTAGTTCTTAGAAGATCTTAAAGTTAGGTTTTTCTTGTTTGGGTTGGGTTTTGCGTGATGCGGGCGGGGATTTGGCGAGAAGGCGAGTAGATTATAAATTTTGTTAAGTTGTTTGTGAGATTATTTATTGAGATATTCTTTTTTTAATCAAAATTTTATAAATATTGAATATTAAATGTACCGGAATTATAATTGTTGAGTAATGGAGATATGGTGAAATTTGTAAGATGTGGACGAGTGGGGAATTATTAATTAATTGAAGATGTTATTGGGAAATAGTAAGCCATCTGAAGGTTTTAAATTATTAAAATATTAGTTAAAAATAATTGAAATTATAATTTTGGTTAGGGGAGTATTATTGGTTAATGGGTTGGTTGGAAAATTTTATTGCAATATAATTATGTTTATTATTTAAACAAAGAAGATTGATGAATTAAAGTATTATGAATTATTTAGTATTTCCCAGGATGTACCCGAAAAGGTGTGTTGAAGAGATATGTGATGATAAGAAGTTGATTGAAATATGTAATTTTTTTTATTGTAAATATGAAAATATGTAAATTTTTTAATATATTTTTTATTAGTATTACAGTATTAATTTTTTTATTATTTAAGTTTTTATTTTTTTAATTTGAATTGAGTAACTTGTATTAATAACAGCTAATGTGTCTTTATAATTCCTCGCAAGCAGTAATTTAACGCGCAGAACACTTATATATGCAAAATACTATTAAAGATTATATGATTCTGGAAGATATTATTAAATTTAAATTACTATTTTACACAACCTTATAATAGATAATTACGTGCCATGGTGCAAAATTTTGTATTGAGGGGGGAAATTTTGTTTTATTTTTTGTTTTTTTATTTGTTTTTTTTGTTATTTGTTTTTTAGTTTTTTTTTTTTTATTTTTTATTTGTTTTTGATTTTTTTTTTTTTTTGTTTTTTTTTGTAATTTTTTTTTATTTATTTTTTTTTTTTTGTATTTTTTTTTTTTTTAATTTTTTTTTTTTGTCGAGTACGTATATATTAGTTTTTTTTTTGGTTAGTAAATACTTAATGTTTGTATTTTTTACGTGTTTTTATTAAAGATGGCGGATTATTATTTTGATATTTATTGATTTGAATTTTTATTATTTTTTTATATTTTTTTTCTATTTTAATGTTTTTAATGTAAGTTTTTTAGTAAAAACACGTACGTGCATCAGCTAACATGCACTTAAACTGCATGCGAGCAAGCTTCGGAATAGAACCTTCTCGTGGCTATACTGTCATAGTTTTAATTGCCGACTGTGTGTATTAATCAATCCTCAATTTATTAGTCATAGGTGCCGGTAATTGTACTAGTTGTATAGGGCGCTTGGGTCGGTGCGATAGGCCATGTCAGTTGTTGGATGTGTTTGATCGAGCAATATGTCCTATATTTTGTTCGGCATTAGTTTTATGCGGAGATTCATTTATTTTCAATACAAAGATTGTTTTTTAGTTATAAGAATGTTGAAGGGAGGTATGTCAAGTAGGTACGTGAAATCTAAGTTCATCTTGTCAGCATAAGATTTTTATATGGCCGGGGTTCTGTTACTCTGCGGTTGTTTATAGTTTTCTAATCTTCTGTTGTTTTTTGCTGCTGTATTTATTGTTTTTTATTTTGATTTGTTTTTTTTGGTCTTGTTGATGCAATCTCTGAACAATTAGTTTAATCTTCTTGATGTACTGATTCGTCCTGGGACGACTGTTGCGTTCATGCTCCACTGCGCTGCTTGGCGGCTGCTGTGTGTCTAGCGCGTTTAGGTTGAGGTTCATGTAGGGGAATGTGATGAGTTATTTAGTTATGATGGTAGTGAGTGAAATACTGTCGTTAAGTACATTCAATTCTATTGTATATTGTAATTTACTGGCCATATACGACTTTACAAATTAGTGTAACCTCCATCCTGTTGTTATTAAGGTCACCAAGGATCATGATTGCGGACATTAATACGCAGGCACAGAGGGGACGAGGCCACTACTTCGGTCGATAATCTAGGTAGAATTGGACCACCAATCATGTTGCTTTCAACAGCGCGATATGATTGTGCAAGCGAGCTTTACATGTCATTGATCACTGCCTATGCCGCTGGCAGACTATAGACGCATCGATAGACTGAGACCTTCAACTTTGGTCAAGGAGACACCGCTTTAAGCTGGTTAGTTGGGGCTTTCGACCTGCGCTGATTCTTGTTATGATCTCTTTGGCATTTTGTGATTGCGTTCTGTGTGTAAGGTTGGCGGTGTCTCGGATGACGCGTGTTTTGCGGACTTTGTCTGGTTGTAGGTCGCGCGTGCGGCTAGGATGAGCAGTGGGAAAGTAAAAGTAAGACTAAAGGGTAGTGCGTTGTTGTTTTATTTTGTATAATGCATGGACTAAGAACTAAAGTAAAGGACAGATGTCTCATTATAGTCTACACCGATTGTGCACTACCTCCCCCGTTTATTTGATGAACATTGAATAAATTTTATGAACCATTGCGCGAGTGCCGAGTTTATGATTAAAGGATTTATAATGTATTGATCCATTTAGTTGATGTTTCGCAATTGAACAATACATCATTGTGCGTGGCAAAATGTTAATAGCGTGATTAATTAAGTGTATTTATTAAATAATACTGAGATATAGGGATATAGTAATCAAAGGATAGGTAGATTTTAAGAAGAGAAAGAGGCAAAGAAAGGGATACCAGTACTTTATAGTGACTAAATGATTAGAGAGAGATAGGTGTAGAACATAAAATATGATATGTTATAAAAACGGTTATGTCTAGGGGATATGCAATGTGAAATAAGATATTATTGAGCTTCCAATGTTGCATGTAGTTGGAAAATTTATTATATTAAAATAGTGCATATTAGTTTTATAAGATTTTTGTTAAAGGAAAATGGATATGACGATTATATAAAGAACGAATATACACGACTTGGCATATGACATTTAAATTAATACTCACATTTACATTCGCATGTGTGGATACATAAAACTATTAACCTACAGGCTTGAGAAATCACATTTTAAGATCTAACTTATTTTAAAGCGATATACGAAGTAATAT
>JARSSU010019845.1:0-25599 GCA_029619165.1 Eurosta solidaginis | reverse complement strand
GAATAGATATCAATTTAAATTTATCAGCCATGCACGCTATATCATTGGAAAAACGCAACGAATTTTAATAATATATGGCAAATATGTGAGACCTACATGGGGAATTCATGCCGAAAGTGTTGCGATAATATACGGGCAAGTTGTCGAGCCCATGATTACTTACGCATCAACTGTCTGGGGAGGAGCAACTAACTACTACTGCGTCCGTAAGCTTCCCCGATATTTTCAAAGAAGTTTTGCTATAAGAGCGATACGTGGCTTCACACTGTGTTCGCAACTTCTGCATTAGCACTAGCTACGTTCACGCCACTCCATCTTAAAATTGCAGAAATAAGCAAAGTATACGAGGTCAGAAAACCTGCCGATCGGCAAACCATTTAATATAGCAAAATCAGTAGACAGGTCGAAATTGATAGCTTAATAGCACATCATACCACACAGATATTTACAGACGGAAGCAAACTAGAAAACGGGAGAATGCGGATCCGCCTTTGCTATCATCCACGCAGATGGAACTTCTGAAAAAGAAATATTTAAGCTTCACAATGTATACAACGTGTTCCAAGCTGAAGCGTGCGCAATCGATTCTGCGCTATTCTGGGCTCAAAGGTACTTGGCAACACACAACACACAAAATCTACACATTTTTAGTGATAGCCAATCATGTCTTGAAGCTATCAAAAATAGAAGCAGTACGACGCCATTAATAGCGTCAATACATAAGCGGTTTTGCTTTCTACATCCAAAACCCCAAATTATTTCTATTGGGTAAAAGCTCATACTGGCAAGCAGATAAAGCAGCCAAGGAAGCGGCAGGGCTGACTACAAGTCATGTTTAAAAAAAGTTTCCTATGAGCTATACTAAGCAATTATACAGCAAGAAACGCAAGAAATATGGCATCGTGAATACACAGATGAATCTACTAGCAGTACCACACAAAATGTTCTTCAGTCGCCAAGGAAGCAGAGATATATAGTGAAAGATTTGGAGTTTATTCGAAATGACGCAGTGCTTAACTGTTCACAGTTTCTGCAAAGCCTACTTGAAGCGCTTCCATATATTGATTCAGACTTATGTCCATGCAACGAAGGAGAATCACAGTCAATTAGTCACTTAATCTACTGGTGTCCAGGTACCAGAATGCGAGAAGAATTCATGAAATATTTTTCAATACAATTTTTTGTCAAACAAAACCTGCGATATTAAATCTTTCCTTAAGTTTTTACGCAAATAAATGTCAATAACTGCTTGAAGAGCTTTTCTCATATAAAAGTTTGATGAATGTATTACGCTGAGTTAAGCTAAGTATATGGCGTTGTGATGTAAGTGGCGATGTAATAAAACTAACATAAACTTAAACTTTCCGTAAGAAATTTTCCAAAATCATCGTAAATATCTACTGCGTAGAAAAATTTTAAATTTCGGAAGTTATTTTTCTTTGAATTTTGTTTTAAGTTTTCTGTCCTGCCTGCTTGGTTAAATTTTGATACAATATTTTAGCAAAAGTTTTTTTGTCAGTTTATTTTTTATATTTTCTGTTCCACCGGTTGGCAGATAGCCGCCTGCGATTTCAAATAAGAAATACTCTCTCAAAAATGTAATTGGCACAATGCTTTACAATTTTTAGGAATTTTATTCACATGAAGGGCAACAATGTTTTTCCAATAATATTTTACGGTTAACTTTCGAATACGCTATTGGAAAGCTTTAGTACTATTTTTAATACTTTTTTACTACCTTTTGTATGAGTTAATCGGGGATTTCCCGTATTGCTTTAAATTTATGAAAACATTTATTTGAAGCAATTTTTTAATTTTATAATTTATTTAATAATTTGGGAAAAATTTGAACAACGTGACATCAGGATGGACAAGGCGACAGCTGTTTCGATTATACCTTGTAAATCTCTTCAAAGCCTTTTCTCCAGGGAGTGGGATTTGAACCCGCACTCCTACGATAGTTGAAAGTGTTACAAACGCATTCAGCCACGTCATGCCTTAGTTGTTGTAAAGTTTTTCCCAATTGCCTTCTCTGCATATTTAATCTTTACACACTGCATACTTCGTATGTAATTATGTGTTAAAGTTATGACTTGGTGGTAAGCGCGGTTTTCAAAGAAACTCGTATTGCTGCTGTTTTTGTTCTATACAAGCCGTTTATTTTGAAAGTGGCATAAGTCATTTCCGACTCATGTCTTAAATGCATTATTATTTTTGAACGAATGCATATATAGATGGTTCTACAATTATAAAATAATATTAAGAATTGCATCTTTTGGATATTGGACTCTAAAAAACTGAGGCGAGGAGAGATACAAACAAATTACCACTGAACCTAAACGACATGAAATGACTTATGCCATTTATAAAATAAACGGCTCATATATAGAACTAAAACGAATTACCAATTTTGTCTATTTGTATGAGTTAATCGGGATTGCCCGTATTGCTTTGAATGTATGAAACATTTATTTGAAGAAATTTTAATTTTATAATTTATTTAATATTTGGGAAAAATTTAAACAACGTGACATCAGGACGGACAAGGCGACAGTTGTTTCGAGTATACCTTCTCTTCAAAGCCTTTTCTCCCGGAGTGGGATTTGAACCCGCACTCCTGCGATAGTTGAAAGTATTGCAAACGCATGCAGCCACGTCATGCCTTAGTTGTTGTAAAGTTTTTCCCATTGCATTCTCTGCATATTTTAATCTTTTGCACACTGCATACTTCCTATGTAATATGTGTTAAAGTTATGCTTTAGTGGTAAGGCGGTTTTTCAAAGAAACTTGGTATTGTTGCTGATCTTGTTCTGAGTATTTATAGAAATACAACGAATTAACAAATTTTGTCTATTTGTATGAATTAATCGGAATTGCCCGTATTGCGTTAAATGTTTGAAAACATTTATTTGAAGCAATTTTTAATTTTATAATTTTTTAATAATTTGGGGAACACGTGACGTGAGGACGGACAGGCGACAGCTGTTGTAAACCGCCTTACCACCAAAGCATAACTTTAACACATAATTACATACGAGTATGCAGTGTGTAAAAGATTAAAATATCAAACTTTTTCAATCTTTTTTTACTACTCTTTGATACAATTTTACTACTTATTTAAAGTTTTTTTTAGCCATTTTAATACTTTTCCAATGCATATCCTGTACATTTTTACCACTGTTTTACTACTTGTGGTAACCCTTTACTACTTATTTAATACTTTTACGCTACAGTTTTTGATAAAATTTTTAAATACTTTTCTGAAACCTTTTACTAATCCTTTTTGGTACTATTTTTTATTCTTAGGTACGGTTCTTTCATACTCTTTTGGTATCTTTCTACTACTTTTGTAGTAGAATTGTATTTTTTTTGGTACTAGCAGTCAAAAGGGTTATGACTAACCTCATTGGGGCAACGATTGTGACAGGAAGTTTGAAGGGGAGCATGTATTGATTCCGCGGGTTCAAGTGATTCCATCAGATCTGCCTTTTCAGTTTAAACGATTGCAATTTCCAATACGTGTTGCGTTTGCCATGACCATAAACAAAGCACAAGGGCAATCATTGGCATTGTGTGGTATTGATTTGGAATATCCATGCTTCTCCCACGGTCAATTATATGTAGCATGTTCACGTGTAGGTAAGCCATCAGATATTTTTACATACACCACAATTCAGGGCAAAACAAAAAATATTGTATACGAAAGAGCCCTTCAATAATTAGTTAATTTGAAAAGTATGACAATCGGCAGTCATTTCAAATAGCAGAAAATCTGTTGTCGATTGTCTAATCGAATTGATAATTTTTGTTGAAACGGTTCTTAATGGGTTGGGACCGTGTCGATTTTGTAATTTTTTGCACAATGAAGCAATATTCATGTTATAAACGATATTTTTCGCGCTGTTCTTAGGTCGGAAAACGATCAAAGTGAATGGTTTTCCGACACGACTATTTGCACGCGTGCCATTGATGAAGAAATTGAAATCAGTGCGTTGGAATTCTCGGAATGAGAACTCCCACAACTTTGAACTTTCCTTTTAGTACGTTCCCTAATTTATGATATTTTTTTTGTCTGAGTCAGTCTTTTGGTCATAAGCAGGAACACTGGTGTGAATCATCGACATCAGTCTATGCGCTCTTCAGTTATAAGCATAGTAGCTAACGTCACATCTCCGTTCCATACAAAATACCTACGAAAATTATTTGCTTAATATTTTTTTTTGGAATTTTCTTAGATATTTCCTTTTCTGGTGGGATACCAGTCCAGAATTTGTTTCGTTAAATTAAAAATAAAATCATATAATTACATTATTTTGTTTTGGAGCTAATTACAGTATTTAACTATTCATCAGAAAATGTTAACACAAATAATAAATATATATATATCGATTATAAATGTGAAACAAGAAGTGATTTAAAGGTGTTTTATTTATTTTCCATATTTTCTATAGCAACGTGGAGTGAAACCCATGGGTATAAGCTAGTTTTTTATATATCTTTTCTTTTAACTTTATTCCGCAAATATTTTTACAGAAGTTTTTGAAATTGGAATTCGGGCTTAAGTGCGGGGAACTTTAGTTATTTATTTGTATTTTTTTTATTATATTTGGTTTTTTTTACATTGTCTTGTAACGGAATTTTAGTTGTGGATTCCCGACAGTCTAAGCACCTGAGTTCGTTCTGAGTTTGCATTTACCTTCGTGTGAGTGAGAGTGTGTGACTTGGTCGTAGGAGCCTGGGTACATGTCGGAGGCAGACGATAGGCAAGAAAGAGTAGCTGGTGGTCTGGTTTGTTTACCAGAGAGAGGATACTTACTCGCGGCTTTGCGCGGGCACTTGAAAATCAGGTGGTTGGCTCACTATTCAACCAGATTGACACGGATATTGAGCACCGGGTTGACTTCGTCCCTATGGAGTACTTCAATCGCTGTGCTGTCCGCATTTTCAGTTCATTAGGGGAGGGAACTGCGTGCGATGCTAGTGTGTCCTTCAGAACTCAGGTTGTGGTAAACCAGTCCGAAGCCATTTTGAGTTTTGGCCATAAAATCGACGCAACGTCTGACATGTCAGAAAACAATGAGGATGGTGCTTTTGGGAGAAGTGATCCAGCCAGCGGGGCCGAGACCAACTGCAGCGACAACCGAGGCGTCAAGACCTGCCGGAAGTGGGATAGCCATCACTGATTCTAATTTTGTATCGCTGAGCCGCCTAATGGCAATGGTGGCTCAGCAAAACGAGATGAATCCCTGTTTACAACCGAGTTTAATAAAATGAAGAAGACAGTGGACGGCCTGAGTGGTCGATTAACGGAACTTGAAACATCTCGCGTCCAGCCCTTGGATCATCGCTCCGCACAAGCATCCACGCCAAACTACAGGGGTCAAGTTAGCGGAGCCGGAACAAGGATCGGTGCCAATGGCGAGGAACCACATACAGATGAAAGAGGTAACGCCACTCAAGAGCCACCACGTTTGAAGAAGAAGGACCTCGAAAAGTGGCATATCAAATTGGACGGTACAGACAAGGGGATATCCGTACAAAGTTTTTTGTTCCGGATTGAGAAAATGAGGGTGCAGCATCACATCTTTTTTTCTGTGTTTTCAAGCCACCCAAGGGAAACGGGAATCTGGATGACTGGGGGACTCAGCCAGGGGAAGGATCACCCGGGAAACAACACATACAGATTTTGAAGAGGGAGGAAAATAAGGATTTAGATAAAACTAATTTAGAATTAAGAAAACAACGTGAATTAAAGGGTCTGCATACAAGAAAACTAGAATATGAAGAAGGAGGCGAATATTTTACGAGGAGATAATAAGGAAAAGAATAAATAGGAACTTTAAAAAAATAGAAAAGATGAGAGAAAAGAGAAAAACGTTCAAATGAATTCGTAGCAAAATTGTATCCACGATAGTGACAGTAAAGGGGGACAATAGATTCTTTGCGCAAACAAAGTTAGGCGATAAGGAGGCTTTGGATTTGCTGGACTCAGGCGCGGGAGCGAATTGCTTGGGAAAGAATAGCGAAAAGTTTATAGAAGGGAATGAAGACAGGATCCCTCCAGTAGAAAACCAAATATAACGACAGTAAATGGTGGAGAAACTGCAGTAACCGGGGTGATAACGTTATCAGTGGAATGGGATGGTATGAGTAGGAACTTGGAATTTCTGATAGTTCCGGGATTGCAGCAGGAGGTGTATCTTGGAATAGACTTCTGGAAGGTGTTCAACCTGAACGTTGTTAGCAGAGGTCCATAGCGTGCCCTCCCACACGAACGTTTCAGAGTTCGTACCCGCCGATGGTGATCTCACCTGTGACACAGTGCAACATGTGTTGACCCCTGAACAGACCGTGGCATTCGGAAAGATAAAGGCGCAGTTTCCGTCGTTCGCTGTCCTGGGTATAGCAGAACAGGATTAGAAGAACATATTACAGAAGTGAGCGATGACAATCTCCCTGTTTAAACAGCGACACTACCCCATTTCACCCGCCATACAAAAACTCATATATGCTGAGCTAGATAGGATGTTGAGTATGGGTGTGACAGAGGATTCCAACAGTGGTTGGAATTCGCCAGTACCGCTGGTAATCAAAGGCACGAAAAACCGACTTTGCCTGGACGCGCGTAAGGTAAACGAGAGAACTGTAAAAGACGCCTACCCACTCCTCATATTGACGGATAGACTTTGACAGCGATAGATTTGAAGGACGCCTTCTGCCAGATTCCGTTAGAAAAGAGGTCTAGGGAGAAGACAGCGTTCACTGTGCCAGGAAGACCCCTTTATCAATTTACAGTTATGCCCTTTGGACTGTGCAACGCGGCACAGAGAATGTGTAGGTTAATGGACAAGGTTATACACACTTCGTTACGTGAATGTATGTTTGTGTACCTTGATGATTTGTTAGTGTGTTCTGAAGATTTTTCGTCCCATATATGTTTGTTAGAAAAGGTCGCTCGGTGTCTACTTGAAGCAAACTTAACGATAAATGTTAAAAAAAGTAAATTTTGCTACAAAGAGGTCGATATCTCGGTTATGTTGTGGGACACGACTGTATCCGAACAGATGCAGCAAGGAAGCGGCAGTGAGGGACTTTCCTGGGCCGAAACCGCCAAAGAGTTGCGATGGTTCTTAGGCATGTCGGGCTGGTACCGACGTTTCATACAAGATTACGCTTCATAGACGATTAGACGACTGTCTTACTAAGGAAAAGATAAGAAGTTTTAAATGACTGACGATGCCAAAAGTCATTCGACCAACTTAAGCAAAGCTTGATATCGGCACCCATACTGATACACCTGGACTTTAACAGACACTTTTATATTCAATGTGACGCATCTGTAGACGGCGTGGGCGGGGTGCTTTTCCTACTAGACGAGGACAATAACGAACGACCGATAGCATACATGTCAGCGAAACTCATAAAGCCCAGAAAAATTATGGCATTACGGAGCTGGAATGCTAGTCGGCTAAAAGATTTCGACCTTATGTGCAGGGTTTGCCTCCACCATATAACAGGTCACGCGAGCCTGAGTGGCTCATGTATCAAAGGACCTTTCTGGACGACTCGGGGGATGGAGCCTCAAACTACAAAGTTTCGATTTTAATATCGAACACAGGAAAGGGTCACAAAACGTTGTACCTGATACCCTATCCAGGATGGATATGGAAGAGTTGATGCCAAATGAGAGAATGGTTGATGTATGTTTAGAATCGCCATATTTTAAATCTGAAGAATATAGAGAATAAGTAAAACAGTGATAGAAAATAAACAAAAATTACCTGACGTATGAGTATCTGACGGATGCGTATACAAACGGACGCAGTTTGACCAGGGGGATGTACTTCAAGCGGACCACGCCTGGAAGCTTTGGGTTCCGTCGCAACTACGACCGGGGCTTATTCAATCTGTTCACAGCCCTCCATCAGCAGGTGGTGTCCATAAGACCTTGTCTTGGTTGCGCGAAAAATATTATTGGGCAGGAATGGTGTCATGAGTTTGTGCCTTTATAAGAGAATGTGAAGTATGTTGCCAACAAGACACAAAATGTTTTTCACAGACCCCTTATGGGCAAACAGCACACAACCGAATGACCTTTTCAACGTCATCAGCCCCTGGCCCCGTCTTCTCCCCCCTCTTTTCCGGCAGCAATCGTGCAGGTCAGGGAAACAGACTCTTAGTCCCTACCTCCGTTTGCACCGTCTGCCAGCACAGAATATATAGGTTTGCGACATCCGCCCAATGCAGCTCCTGCCTTGGGTGGTGCCACTTTCCCAGATGCTCTGGTCTCCGCGACGGCAACCCCCCGACGGGTTTCATCGTGCCATTTTGCCAGGTCGCAAACCCAAATCATCCGGGTACCCCAATGCTTGCCCAAGGACGCCCAGTCCCAGGGCCACAACAGCAATTGCGTTCTGGCCTTCCACAACCCAGGCGTAGTCAACCGTCACTTACCCCCAGAGTGGCGACGTCTCCCCTTATGCACTTCAGAATCCTGCAGTTAAACTGTAATGGACTAACTGGGAAGATTACGGAGATAGTCGAATTCATGAAGCGGCACAACATACGCATTGCTGCGATTCAAGAGACTAAACTCACAGCAAGATCTGCATTGCAGACCTGCTCTGGGTATAACGTCCACAGGAAAGACCGCGAGAGCGGAAATGGAGGCGGTCTCGCGTTTATCATACACCACTCTGTGCAATATTATATATTTGATCCTGGCATCGACCGCAGGGACAAGGTCTTAGAACGTCAAGGCCTATCTGTCCGGTCAGGCGATGCAAACCTAGAAATCATCAACATCTACATCCCTCCTGCTACTTGTCGGACGCGAAAAAACGCACGAGCGCTTTCTGCCGACAATATATAATCTACGGTCGACAAAGATAGACGGAGAGCCAATAAACACGCACATAAACACAAATTCAGCGCGTCACCAATCACCATCACCGCTAAAGAGGTTGAGGACGCCATTGGTCGTGCTAAACCATCCAAAGCAGTGGGCCCAGACGGCATAACCATGCCGATGCTTAAAATCCTAGGAAAGAGGGTTTCAAATATTTGGCGCATGTCTTCAATCTGTCTCTTTCCACCTTTGTCATACCTGAGAAATGGAAATGGCCAAGGTGGTCCCGCTACTAAAGCCTGGGAAACCAGCTAACATAGGTGGGTCGTATCATCCGATATCTCTCCTATCGCCAGTGGCAAAGACGCTTGAAGCCATTTTGCTCCCTTATTTCCAAGCAAATTTGCAGCTAGCCCCTCATCATCATGGCTTCAGAAAACTCCATAGCACTACCATACATATCTACATATCTAAGCTACCTTCACCACCGGAAAGAGTCACAATCATTTCCTACGCCGATGACTGCACAATAATGGCCACAGGCCCAGGCCCAAAGATCGATGCGCTATGCAATAAAATAAACGGCTACCTCCCTGATCTCTCCAGTTTTTTCGCCTCGCGAAAACTGGCATTATCACCGACTAAATCTTCCGCGACCTTATTTACAACATGGATGCCCTAAATGTCGACCATTTTGAACATCCACGTCGATGGCACTACGCTACCGACTGTCCTACACCCCAAAAATCTTGGGTGTGACGTTTGATCAGGGTCTAAATTTTGGTGAGCACGCAGCCGAAATTGTTCCGAGAATTCAGAGCCGTAACAAAATCATCAAATCCCTCGCTGGCAGTACTTGGGGAAAAGATAAAGAAACGCTCATGACTACATACAAAGCAATTAGCCAGCCGATTACGTGCTACGCGTCACCCATATGGTCGCCAAGCCTAAAAATCACCCACTGGAAGAAACTACATTCCTGCCAAAATACTGCTTTCAGAATCGCCACGGGCTGTCTTCTTATGTCCCCAGAACACCATCTGCATAATGAGGTGAGAATACTCCCCATCAGGGAGAGAAATGAGATGCTGACCAAACAGTTCCTGTTGAATACCCAGAAACCTGGGCATCCCAACAGACATCTGATTGATGAACCAGCACCGCTTAGGGGCTTAAGGAGTCATCTCCGTAAGCATTTTGAGAAAATACGGCACCTGAGAAACCAGCCGTATGAAGTGAAAAAACACAAGCAGGTCCTTGGTGAACTCCATAAAGAGGCGTCGGACCTTTATGCCGGGAATTGCCCGGTGAATCCAGTGCTTAACGAAAATATCCAAAACTTGCGGAAAAGGAACGCATACTCCCCAGGGAAACGCGTGTCACTCTTGCTCAACTTCGTTCTGGATACTGTAACAGGTTAAACTCTTACCTATGCAGAATCAACCCCGACATACAAAATGTATGCCCCGCTTGCAACGTGTCCCCACATGACACCAACCATCTCTTCAATTGTAATGTGGAACCAACGCCTTAACACCCTTTCCTTATGGTCCACCCCTGTTTAAACGGCAAGTTTCCTTTGACTCCCGTTAGAGGACATTGATGACAATTTGTGATAGGTCGCGGCTATTAGGTGGGGCGAGCATTGCTACAACAACAACAATAACCTTTTCAACGTCTATTTATAGATTTTATGGGTCCTTATCCTCGTACGTGTGATGGTAATGTTTATGTGTGTGTATGTTTAGATTATTTTACAAAATTTGTGTTCACGAATCCTATGCGCAAGGCGACATCAGCCGAGGTAGTAAAGTTCCTTGAACTGGAAGTCTTCCATATATTCGGGGTACCCGAATACATCCACTCGGACAATGGAAAGTAATTCGTTTCAGGAACTTTCAACACGTTCTTAGAAAAGTATGGTACCACCCATATTAAAACAGCTTTCTATTCCCCACAAGGCAGCGCTGGCAGAGAGAGTAAACCGATCAGTGTTGCAAATTATAAGACCCTTCATTCATGAGAATCAAAAGAATTGGGATCGGTATATTAGCGACGCGGCGTTCGCTCTTCGAACTGCGGTCCACTCCGCAATCAACATGTCACCATATCATGCAACTTTCGGTACTGCATGCAGCATCATACGAGCTATACCGGAAGTTGGGCTCACTGAAGGATGCTGATTGCGAAGTGGGGGCAAGCAGTGACAGGTTACAATTGCTAAGAGACAAGATTAAAAAGGAGCTGACGTTAGCACAGGAGCGCAGTAGAAAAGAGTATGATAAAAGGAGTAGAGATGTAAGGTTTCAAATCGGACAAGTGGTAAACCGCCGAAACTTCACTCAGAGTTCGCAGATTGAAAATTATAATGCCAAGTTGGCCCCGAACAAGTCAAATGTACAGTCTTGAAAACGATTGGGAACACCATGTACGAACTTGGGGATTCAAAGAGAAAAAGGAAATTTTTTTTTGTCATTAATTTTCCTTCGCGTTTTCTTTTGACTCATTTACATCTTTTAACTATTAAATTCTTTAGCTGTTAGCGGCAGCGTTGGATAAAAAAATAATTTGTTCGCTTATCTAATTTACGGCGTCAGAAGTAGTTTCCCGCTTTTTTTTATTTTTGCAATTTTTTCCGTACTTATTGCTGATTGCCGTGGATGATTCACTCGTTTCCCGCTACCACGAGTGAATGAGCACGGCATTCAACTCTAAATCCCACTGAACCCTCCTTGGGCGAAGTATGTAGGTATGTGTACGAATTTTATTTTTTTTTCTTCCTCCACAGATTCTCTGCGGGTTGCTGGTACCAAGAACGCTGAAGTGATCAGGTGAGTGATATTTTGTGTTCCATTTTTCCATGTACCTATATATATATACACATTAAGAACATACGAACCTAGGTCAGGAATTAGAGGTGCGAAAATCTCAAATAAATTTTTATTTGCCGGCAATACATATGAACGTGAGCAATTTATCTTAAAAAGACGTATCTTCGCTAAGAGTTTAGAAAAAAAAGGGATCGCATACATTAAGGTGTTCAGCTTTTGGCTGGTCGCGTTTTTTTCTTTTTCATTCTTTCTGTTCATTACTTTTTTGCCTTTAAGTTTTTTTGCATTTGTTAATACTTTTTTCTTTTGTATTTTCTTGGTTTAAGAAATTGAATTAATAAAAATAGGAAATAATTAGTTGTACTGTTAAGTTTAAGAAATTGAATTAAATACTAGGTTAGAATCAAATTTGGGGTTGAATTGTTTAAATGCTAGATTAAAATCACATTTGGAGTTTTGTGAGAATAGGGTAACAATAATAATAATAATTTAAATAAATAAACAGAAATTATACATATTAGAAAAATGAAATTCCATGTTTGAACATTTGCATTTGAAAAGATGGAAGGCTAAGTTTTCGTAGGCCTTTGGTGAGGGTGTTGAACCTGAGTAATGTAGGGGGACGTAGGGGTGACCACTGGGCGATTCTCGACATGATTTGAGGGATCTTCAGGCGAACGGACTTGAGTCAGATTTTGGGAGCGCTGTAAAATAAGGGAAGTCAGCACAGCGCCCATGGCTTCACGTACAATGCGCTAAAGAGGGTGCCCCCTGACTTCGCTTCTTTAACGCTTCTTCTTCTTCTTCCTCTTCTTCTACCCCTTAGTCTTGTCTCTCCTTAGCAAATTTTACAAGGCATGATTCTCATTATTTCTCCTTGTAAAGTGTGAATTATGTAGATGCGCTAAGGATTATAAAATTTTCACCAATGAGTTACGCAATGATATCCACTAAGATTGCTTATGATTGCGAGGGCGGCATCCTAGGCCGAATAGATACTCTCTAACGTTTAAACGTGTTTCTTTGGTGTATCTCGACAGCATAGCGCGACAAAACATCTATCAGAAAGTATGCTGTTCGGCCTGGGTGCGTCGAAAACCGGCAGTGGGTTGGCGCACACGGGTCGATCTCGCGGTGGTAGTTTACTCAAAATGAAAATAAGACACAGGAGGGATTTCGCCGTTATAATAGTATTTTAATTAGAGCGTAAGAAAATATACAATGGGTATAATATTAATTTAATGTCGAAAATGACGATAGTGATCCTCGGCGATTTGTGCTGGTTGGCGTTCGATCGAAAAAGAGGCCGTTCGTCCCGTTGGTGACAACCGCTAAGCCGCGAAAAGTTCTCTGGTGTTAAGAAGGGGAAAGCCACACACACACAATCACCCCACATATACGTGCATGTGTGCTGACAACCTGCACACACACACATGCATGTACACTATTGCAGGCGTGAGAGTGTGGGTTGCTGAAAATGTTATTAAACGTTAGGGAGGGCGCCGTCAATCAGGAAAAAGTTAGGAATTTGGCCTAAACTTGCCGCCCCCTTGCGGTACGCAACCTCACAGTCCTCCAAGGATCACCCACCGCGAAGAAGGAGAAAAAAATAAGTAAAAACTTATAACTAATTATAACTAAAGTTCAACCTAACGACGGTCAGTCCGCCGACTTGGCGGCACGCAAGATGGCTTTCATAGTGTGCAAGCTTGATTTCTGATGGCTTGGTCATTCGCCACTTTTCCCGTCATGGTTAGAGTTTGACGAGCCGGGTTCACCTAAAGGTAGGGACTGATAAAATAAGTCAGAAGATTTATGTGTTGATATTTCTGCCGTTTATTACAAATTTATTAGAATGGACAAACAAAGAATTTTGTATGAAAACAATTCAGTAAAAAATAACGAAAGTATGAAAATTCATGTACTTCGGTAGGTGCCGAGGACTTTAATAAAGCGATAAAAATATACATATGGTGTTTCGGTCGTTGCCGAACATTATAATGTTAGGCCTTGGTTGTGCCCGATAGTACCCAACCGAAGATTGTTCTCTGAGCTAGCAAAGGGCCAACCGTGGTGGGCAGAATACCTGGCAGTATTATCTCCACATATACGTCTCTTCCTAGAACGAGGCGAATCGGAGCGGATGAATAGAATTGCGGATCCGCCAGAGGGAGATGTGCGTACGGAGCTGCGATGGCGCTGTCGATACTGGTCGTGGGGGTCATTCGCCGAAAATTGGATACGACCGCGGCATGGGTGCAATCCTTTTGTTTTGTCCGTGTCTTCCTCGGATACGTAGCAGGCAGCCTGGCTGCCCGCCAATATTACTGGTAGGGAGTTGGAGCTCCTGAGCGAGCACAGCCGTGATTATTGTGGTGGGGGAACATCCGTCTGCGCGAACGAGGTGTATTCGCCCGCCTCTATTTTCACAACCGCTTTTGGGGTGATTGCTACCGTAGGTGTCATTGTGGCGGTGGCGGCTGAATGCATGACTATGAGCCCTGCTCGTAAGGTGGATACTGTGGAGAATTGCAACGATCCGGATCCGTTACGGCGGTCCTGCGGCTGATGATGGGTGTGTGTGTTGCAGGTAGAGAGGCCTTGTCTCCGCTCTGCGGGCGCACAAGTGTCGGCTCCGTTGGTGATTCGTGGGTTGCCTGCGAAGAGACCGGGTCTCCGCTCGGCAGTTGCGTGTATGGCGCTGGGTTGTAGCTGGTCCGGTTGGAGCCGCTTCCTCTCATGCTGCAATAGAGGTCGAAATGACTTTGTTGCTGGTGTTGTGTTCGGGCGAAGAGACCGAGTCTCCGCTCCTGTTCGGTGGACATTTGGATTTCGAGCTGGACGAGGAGGCCCAGTCTCCGTTTCAGTGTTCGACGCATACAATGAGATGGAGTCGTCTATCCGCTCTCGAGGGGATTATAGCTCCTCTTCAACCTGGACGCTCCATGGGTTGGAGCGGTGGTCTAGAGCCAAGCAATTTCCGCAATAGCTACCTCGGATCGCTAAGTAAAGACGCTCCTCGGGTTTTTGGCCCGAAAGATGGGGCACAGGCGTATGGGATGTGCTTAAAACAGGCGCGGCATTCCAACTTATAGCACATTGCGTTCGTGGCAGCATTTCGTTGCATAGCGGCCGAAACGACTCATTTTCTTGAAAAAGTTCAATACGTTTGACTGGGCCGAGTCATTTTCAAAGTGCAGGGGCGGGTGGTCATTTGTTGATAGGGGGAGGTCTATCTTTCTCTGTTGCTGCCTTTTTCAGAGTTACGGCGTTATTTTGTATGATGACCTAGTTTAATGGTCCTTTCTTTCGTGAAAAAAGGCCTTGCATGTGGCAGGATTATTAAAATCAAACTGAATTCGAATCGGCAGAAGATTTCTGACCAGCCTTGTCAGATTGGCGAGGCTTGCTACGCGACGGGTTCTATCTGCCCGTATCATTATGCGAAATGTTCCGTGCAACCCTGTCGTATGGTTTTTTGTCAGTTGATGGCTGGTGTGGTGAGTTTGTAAAGTGAGAATATGTATGGATTTTTTCTCGTTGAGCTAGGGCCGTGGAAAGAGCTGACTTTTTCATTTCGGGACTCGAACCGAAGCCTTGATCATAACTGTTGTGATGTTTATTGTTGAAAACAACAAAGTCCTGCCCAAAAATATATTTTTTAGCGTTCAAAAAACGTGTCTTATTCAATGAAGTATATCAATATAATCATGTTTACAATAATGTTCTACAGCTATTTATCATATTTTTATGTCTACTCATTATACTATTGGCAATAGTCAATCAACGAAATATATCTCATTACTACATTATATTGTTTTCGTAAATGTCATGCTCTACCTCATTTCGCAAGCAATGTGCCAAATAACTTGCAATGAAGTAAGTGCAACGACACTTATTTTGTCGGGCGTTAAGTTACGCTGACCAGTCCACCTCAATTCTGTTTTCTTTTGGAGTGGAATGACAGTGTGACGTAACTCCCCCTTCCCTTGATTGAAAACACTCCTGGGTTTTTGTATTTACGTCTACTTCTACCAATCTGGCTTTAGTCACTAGCCAAATTGTAGATGCCTTAGAGAACCATGCGCAACTAGACGTCATCTATACTGACTTCTCGAAAGCATTTGACAAGGTCGACCACTCTATACTATTGCAAAAACTGGGGATGTACGAAGTAACCGGAAGTTTGCTGAAGTTCTTCTCAAGTTTCTATCGAATAGAAAGCTTTTTGTGTCAATCGGAGCCAACCAGTCTACTGCGCTTATTAACGCTTGGTCTGAAATCCCACAGGGAACCCACTGTGGCCCTCTGTTGTTCCTAATTTTTATTAATAATCTACCTCAAAAATTCAAATTTGCTAAATGTTTAATGTTTGCAGACGACGTCAAACTCTTTCTAACCGTACGGGATACTTCTGACTGCATTAACTTGCAATATGATCTCGATTTCTTTTAATGAATGGTGTTCAAGTAATAACCTACTTTTAAATACTAACAAATGCTGCGTGGTTCCTATTCTAAAAGGGCCACTACCACCTTTTGCAACTACAAATTAAATGCTGGATCCTTTAAACGTTGTCGAGAGATAAAAAGATCTGGGTGTAATTTTTGACAACCAACTCTCTTTTTTCTGGTCACATCTACTTATTATTTCCAAATCTTTTGCAATGGTCGGGTTTATTAGACGTAATTCCAGGAACTCAGGATCCGATGATGTTTGAGGCACTTTTTACGGCATTGGTAAGAAGTCGTCTGGAATATGCTCGATTATATGGAGTCCATTCTATGAAGGGAGCTCACATAAAATTGAGAGAGTTCAAAGAATTTTCACCAAAATTGCTTTGGCGTATGCTTCACTGGCCCGATGGCCTCCCATCATATATCAGCAGGCGTAAATTGCTCGGACTCCAGCTTTGTGATGACCGTAGAACTTGTATCTCACTCATGCTTGCCTATAACGTTATCAACGGTATATAAACTGCCCTGATTTATCTAATTTATTCGTTCATATATCCACCACGTGATTACGGCACACCAGACTATTTGTTGAAGTAACTCATCGAACGAATACGCGTTGAATGAACCATATCCAGGCTTTACACTACAGCAAATCGATATAATGGTCTTCTTAACTTTAAATTAATAGCATTTATAAATTTAAGCTTGAACTTTTCTCTATTTTTAACTAGTCTGTAAGGAAGTTTGTACTTTAGACCGAAAATATAAATATAAATATAAATTCAATTGCGTTATGCTTTATGCTTACTTGTGAAATGAGGGATCTGGTGGAAACCCTTGGCAAGATCTAGTGTTGTGAAATATGGGGCTCTTCCCAATTTCTCTAGTATATATTGGTATAGGAAATTTTATAAAAGATAAAATGCAATACAAATAGTTGTGACCTTAACATGTGAATCTTTTTCAAATATTTGAGCCTTATTTATATTAAATTATCTAACATTAGGGCGGGTCGATTTAAAATCGCTCATTGCTCTGTGAAAATCGTATTCTAGGGATCAAAATAAGAAACTTTGCCGAAGGAACCATACCCTAAAACGAATTCTGATGTCCCCCCCCTTTGGGTCGAGCTTTTGGGTAGGGGCAATTTCAATTCTACCTGCTGTGTCTTGTGGTGGCTTAAAAAAAACAACACAAGCAATTTTACGATCTGCAATTGTGTCACAGTGATACCTTCATTTTTTAAAACGGTTGAATAAAAAACCCACACAACTATGTTTACGACATGCAAATGCATCACAGTGATGCCTTGGTTTTAAAAGAGGGTTGTAAAAACGCTAATTTCTAATAATTTTTTTTAATTCTTTTCTATTACTAAGTTAAATCATTTTTTCATTTACATATGTTCTGACTAAATAAATTTCTAAAGAGAAAAATAAAACTCCAAAAAGAAAAAACATAGGCATTTCAAAGTGGGATTTTTCAAAATTTGCCCCTACGACCCAAAGGGAGGGGACATCAGAATTCGTTTTAGAGGTATGGTTCCTTCAGAAAAGTTTCTTTTTTTGATCCCTGGAATATGATTTTCGCAGAGCAATGGCGTCGATTTTTTGCCTCCACAATCGACCCGGCCTACTAAACATTTCTTACATACATATTTACATTTAGCAATACATACTTACATGATATCTACCTTAAGCATACATATTACAACCTACTACAACTCGACACAAAATATGTACCTACACATCTGTGTTGAGCTGCGACTTCTATCTGGAACTGCAATGCTTGCAAATTGCTAGAATTCAAATTTGTTTGGTTATGTTTTGTACACAACCTGTATTAATGGCTATGTCAGCATTAATTATCAAATGCATATTTATGTGTTGATGACATTTAGACTTTTTTGTAGCAGGTAGCATATTAGACTGATTGAAATATTTGGGATAAATTGTTGGCTGTTTACACACATCTCCTTTTTTTAAATTGCTTATGCGTTTGGAGAATGCATAAGTGTTCTATTTTTAAAAATTAATTCTACCAAGAAGAATTTCCGAGCTCTAGGCCACACATATATATTAATAATAAAAAATGCAATAATTATACCATATATGTTGCATTGATTTATTTTGTCGATATTTCGATTCAATTAGAAATCATCTTCAGGGCTGTAAAAAATACATTTTCTATAAAAACCATAAATGCACAAACTAATCTAACACTTACACTTGTGAATGCACCTTTGTCGACTAATTTAAAATTTCAGTGGAGAACACAGGAATATCATAAACAGAAAACAAAGATGTATACAAATAATAAACAGTAATAATAAACAAAGTATCTGCAACCACAACGTATTATATATAACTATTGGAAACCCTCAGCATTATTGTTGCTAACTTCTCTTCATTACAATATCTGTATGCGGGAGCGATCTGTTGTCGGTGTCGCTCTTAAAATGCATGCATATGTCATTAGGTGTATTGATAATATGTAGCATTTCGAAAGTGTACCGCTTGAAAATATTGTTTTTCTTCTTGCAATATTGTAACATTCTCTAAGTCCGGAGAGTGTCCCGTGGTCTTGAAATGTTGCGATAAAGCCATTCTGTTGTCGTTAGAGTGGTCGCGATTTTGATGTTCGATTTGTGAGCGGAAATCCTTGTCTTTAGTTTTGATTTAGTAGTACCCACATATACTTTGTTGCATACGTGGGACCCGTCGCCATTACATTTAATTTTGTATATACGTCGGATTTCTCGTATTTTCGATTTGTATTGCTGTATATTGTTGTAGGGTATTTTGATACTGGAACGCGATTTGAAATTGTTCTTTGTCATACATGTTTGAATGTTTTATTCGGTAGACAAACCAGGTACAAATACGGCCAGTCTTATATATTTTGTTATGCTTTGTTCTTTGTTTTTATTCGTAGCGTAAAATTGGTGGATATAACCATTAGTAAGGTGGATCGGAAACTCGTTGTTTGATAGTATTTTTTGATGATGCTTATATTTTTCGGGTGATATATTCTATCGCTGATAGAGAGAACTCGCCTGATAACATTTTTGGCAGTGTTTATTATTATACTCCTATCATGTTTCGAGTTAAAATTATATAACCTCCCGAAGCCGTAGGCTTTTATACCAGTCAAAGGTTAGGTGGTTGTTATTTCTTATTACTACCGTGTCAAGAAACGGCAACATTCCATTATTTTTCATCTCAGATGTGAATTTTATGAGTTATGAAATGAGTTCAAGAGGCCCAGCACTTCTTCGACGGAATCGGTTTTTCACAACAGCGAATAAATCGTACTTTGTGAGCAAAAATAAAAACAACATCAATTAATTTCTACTTTGTATTTTATGTTTGTAGGTTGATCATTTTCTTATTCTACTAATTTAAGTCTATTTTTGTGTATTTTTATTTTCTTATTATTTATGATATTGCTATTCTCTATGTTACTGAGAAATTTTTGCTTATCCTCATTTCCTATTCTAGATGGGATTAAGTGTCATTATTTTTATATTCAGTTGAGCAGAGCACACAGCGTATATTAATTTGATTGGATAACGGTTGGTGTACAGGTATAAAGGAATCGAGATAGATATAGACTTCCATATATCAAAATCATCAGTATCGAAAAAAAATTCGTTTGAGCCATGTCCGGCCGTGCGTCCGTCCGTTAACACGATAACTTGAGTAAATTTTGAGGTATCTTGATGAAATTTGGTATGTAGGTTCCTGGGCACTCATCTCAGATCGCTATTTAAAATGAACGATATCGGACTATAACCACACCCACTTTTTCGATATCGAAATATTTCGAAAAATCGAAAAAGTGCGATAATTCTTTACCAAATATGGATTAAGCGATGAAACTTGGTAGGTGAGTTGAACTTATGACGCAGAATAGAAAAATAGTAAAATTTTGGACAATGGGCGTGGCACCGCCCACTTTAAAAGAAGTAATTAGAAGTTTTGAAAGCTGTAATTTGGCAGTCGTTGAAGATATCATGATGAAATTTGGCAGGAACGTTACTCTATTACTATATGTTGCTTAATAAAATTAGCAAAATCGAGAAACGACCACGCCCACTTTTTAAAAAATAAATTAAATTTTAAGAAAAAGTTAAATCTTACAGTATATAAGTAATTATGTCAAAATCAACTCTATAATGATATGGTGCAACAAAATACAAAACTAAAAGAAAATTCAAATGGGCGTGGCTCGCCTCTTTTCATTAATTTGTCTAGGATACTTTTAATGCCATAATCGAACAAAATTTACCAATCTCTTGTGAGTTGGTAGAGGCTTAGATTCTAGACTATAACTGTTTTCTGTGAAAAAGGGCGAAATCGTTTGAAGCCACGCCCAGATTTTTATACACGTCGACCGTCTGTCCTTCCGCTCGGCCGTTAGCACGATAACTGAGCAAAAATCGATATATCTTTACTGAACTCAGTTACACGTACTTATCTGAAATCACTTTGTATTGGCGTAAACAATGGCCGAAATCCGCTATAGACACACGCCACTTTTTCGATATCGAAAATTACGAAAAATGAAAAAATGCCATAATTATATACCAAATACAAAAAAAGGGATGAAAACTGGTAATTGTATTGGTTTCTTATACCTGAAGCTTGGCAGTACCTCGCTCTGAGCCTATAAGAAACAGCAACATGTGCCAAGATATAGTGTAATTCGGAAATAGCTAAACGCTCATATCAATCCGAGTGGAAGAAGAGATAAAGTATAACGGTGTATGATGAGTAAACTGCTGTAAACCCAACCGTAGACCGAATTCATACAAAGCTCAACATTATCAAAGCGAAGAGTCTTACTCATGAACTGGCGCCGCAGCGGCCTCACGTTTTGAGTCCGGTTCTGTGTGTATAACTACTCGCATTGTTTTTTCTATGCGGGCCTTTTTTTAAAGATCGCCAACTCCAGGTGACTCATTATCTCATCGCTATTTGCTGGCAGCAGCTCATACCTTCCCATCTTTAACACTGATATATTTATTATATATATGAATAATCGGGTATAAGTGCTACTTGTTATAGTAAGGTATGAGCACTTAGCTACTGTCAGCATACACATATATGTACATATCTACATATGTATCATATTTTCAAAGATATTATGGCAGGTTAAAACCAAACGTGCAGAATTGGGTTTTATTTTGTCTTAGCGTTTCTTTGATGGTATCCAATTACTTTTATTGTTGCATTACTTACATATTTTAGAGTTCAACTCAAAATAGCCTAACTTATGTAAAACGCGGAAATATGTGAAATACTTACATGACTCAGTATTTTGGCAACGTGCTTTATAAGAAATAGCCATACCGGCAGACGTCCTGTATTTGAAAAATGGTCGAATAGCCTACAGCTTTACTCCTTCTTATTTCTGTAATTTCCTTATTGCCTTTGGTACTCCTCTCACTTCTCATTCTAATTCCCACTCCCACCCTCATTATTTATATCTCTCTTACTCCCTCTTTCACTCCTATGACTCCATCTAATTGATATATGGAATATATGTTACCAAATATTGGATACCCCCTCAAAAATTACAGAGGCATTAAGAATACAATTAATCTTTCATTCACACACACACCTCCATCTCTTTCACCTGAATACTTCACATACGCAAAAATATATCAAAACAAATATAGCGAGTTAAATTTTGTTTCACTCCCACGCATGCCTACCCCTACTGTCAATCTGCTTCTACTTCAGTTTCATTTCTACTTACCCCACCTATACTATTTAATTTTCTGATATTAGGAATTTCTATACCAAGGACCGAAATTTGTATAACGGAAGGAGTAATTTTTTTCTCGTGTGAACAAAAATCCTATCATGTCATTAACTTCTGTGAGTGACAGTAAACCTGATAACTTATAAATATATATTGGTGACTGTGAATGTGAGTGACGGTATTATACCTAACCTGCCGCAAATATTGGATACCTGCTTCAAATAATACGGATAAAGTCATTTAAATATTTGCTAATAGGGGCTGCGACCCCTCACTGTTTCAAAATTTTAGGTAGCCAGAAAAGTACAGGTGAACACCCGAACTTCACAGTGACCACGCGACTTGTCAAGATCGGTTAAGTACTTGGATGCCCTAGGTCACACACACATTCATTTAAGTATATTCATAATAGGGAAATCATTTGCTCCTTCATTTTTTTGCAAAACATATGTACATATGTGTGTTAATTGTACCACCGCGCTATCATCTGCGAAGCTCAAGACGGATATAAATGACACATACCATATATGGATGCGTGGCACCGTCCACTTTCAAAAATCTATACAGATCAATATATAGATTAAATATACCCAATTATCACTGGCTTGAGGCAATTGGACTCGGATTTTCGACAAAATTAAACTTCTATAGGTTGTGGCCGTGGTACGGAACAATATTTTTCAAATTTGTATATGACCTACTTACTTAATTGGCGCTTAACCGTTTAAACGGTTATGGCCGTCCAACAGGCGCCAATTGGTCACACCAAGAAAGTTCAAATCGTTTTACACTTGGTCCTTCCGGCGGAGTGGGGGCCGCCCCTTCCCCAGCTTCCATAGGCGGGGTTCCGATAAAATACTGTAAGCATTTAGGGAGATTCCGCTTATTTGAAACCTCTACTAACGTTCGAATCGCTAAACTGTTGAATATATCACTCCAATATTAAGTATTGCAAACTGGTCTTTATTTAAATTACTTGGGGAGTAGTACTTCACAATTATACTTCACAACCAATAGCGCGTTTAAGCAAAACTGATTCGTTATTACGCAGCTTGCGCAGCTTTTACACTCTCGGTTACCTCGTTCACCCATTTATCCTAGGTCTAGTAATTTCGACGAACAGTTGTAGCTCATACTTGGTTAGTTACAGCTATATACATGTATATCTACACCTCTCCCATAGCCACATGCGTGTGTATGTGTGAGTAAACTACTTCGGCTGATGACTACATATTTGTGTGAGAAGAGATATCTCTTCGTGGCGTTCTACATAAGAGGCTGGTTTATTGTGTTGTGCATTTATTTAGAAGCAGATTAGTGATGCTAATATTCGTCACAATACTTTATTAGCCGGAGCGTCATTTTTCATTCGCATAACATGACATATATCTACGTAAAGCTCGTACAGCTCATCAAATAAATCTCTTCGGTACGCGCTAACGGCAACGTATATAGGTCCATAAATCGTGTTGAAGAACCTTTCTCTCGAACATGTCCCAGACCCGCTTCATCCAATGTTGTCATGGTCCATGCTTCTGCACCATATAGCAGGACGAGTACGATGATTGATTTTCGTTGCTGGTTCGCAAATAAACGAAGTCATTTTCTATTTCCAAATTATGGCTGCCATCAGTAGCGTGGTTGCCGAGGTTCATATGCGCTGACTCTTTGCTCGATGACAGCAGGTACTTCGTTTGTCCCTAAAAATAAAAGAGCGGGTGACCTCGTGAACCTATCCGGAACATTTTGTGAAGATCGGTGGGTACTTTGGAAGCCTATAAACACACACACGCCCATCCATTTTTATTTATAAGATTTGCTAAGAATATACAGATCAGGTTTAGAGCTACATACATAATAAATATAACTATTGATAGTATTGTTACAAATATTAGCAACACTAAGGGTACTGCCATCTCTAGGCCGATGCTAAGCAGTGACGTGAATTCGCATCAATAATTCAATCATTATGTCTACACATATGCGTGCACGCGGCGAGAGAAAGCAACGCACAAGCACATGCAGATATCTTATCTGAAATGCTCCTAAAGGTATGCAATTGTGATTGTGGAAGTATCGCTCACACATACAAGCGCATGGGGTATGAGAGAAGCTATAAAAATTATTGCATCTGTAGTTGTAGCGGAGAAATTTATAACTAGTAAGTTATGGAATTAGAAAAGCCTAGAAATATGCAACGAGGACTGCGGACAGTATAAAAGGGCGCGACAACAGTGGAGGCGAGAAGTCAGTTTCATTTGAGCTATCAATCAGTTTGGTTATTAAGCAAAGCTATTCGTCAAAGTATAAGTGTTATTGTGAAGTACTTTAATAAAGGCCATTTTTCCATTATTCAATATTGGAGTTATTTATTCAACAGTTTAGCGATACGAACGTTGGCAGAAGATTGCAAATCAGGGGAATTGCAGTAAATTCGTTACAGTATTAAGCAAAAGTTCAGATCTGCTGCTTTTTTGATTATATTATAATCGGATCAGTCTATCAGACAACTAGCTTTGTTAGGCCAATACCCCTGATGTGTATGTTTTTATTTTTTCGGGAGCTTTAAAGTCACAATTACCTGTAAATGTAAGAAGGTATTTGTGTTGTAATCAAATTTTTATCTGAATTACCTTCAAGTTTTTGGTTTCCTTAACAAAAGTATGCAACATAAATGTTAAGTGCATTATGTAGTACAAGTTTCATACAATATATTATATCAAATCAACATTCGTAATCAACTTAAACATTTCTCCCATTCATGCAGCCGTTCACTTGTACCTAACTTGTTTATTGGCTTGAGTGATCATCGCGATAAACTTATTGTTATGGAGTAGGCCAATGGGATATTCATATTACATATGAGCACACCTCCATTCCCATTCAAAGTAACATACAAAGCACATACGAACACATTTGATTGATTAAAAAAATGCAAAATTTGTTCAATTTTCAAGGAAGCCTCCGACTAGTTAGCCCACATTCAAAGTGTAATATTTTATAATAAGAATGTACAGCATCCAGCTGTGTATGAGGTCAATCAAATCTGTGGTCTCTAGCGACAACAGCCTAAGTCGACTTAGGAAATGTGCAGGGCAAAGGCTTACTGCCCGTTATAAATAAGAAACCCTCATATTTTTTCTGAGGTAATATATTTTTTTTTATGCGCAACAAAATTTTTAACTTAAGTTTGCAATTTGAATATTCTTAAGTCGACTTAGGTTATTGTCGCTTGTGACCACAGCAACTTTAATGTGCAGGTTTCTCTTTTCGATTTTTTATCGTTTTATTTATAAATTTGCTATCTTTAACAAGATGTGTTATCGATTTTTTAATGCCATTCAATCGGTTCTTTATCGAAAAGTTAGCGATTTATTATGAAGCAATTATCGATTATCTATCGGTATGTTATCAGAAAGTGATTGAAAAGCTATAGATTTGTTATCTGAGCATCACCAATTTGTTATAATTGTTGATTTGCTATCCGCCGTTATCGATTTTTTATCAAAAAGATATCAATTTATTATAGAAAAGATGTCAATTTGTAATCGAAAAGTTAGGGTGTCCTATCGACCAATTATTGATTATTTATCAGAAAGTTATCGACAAGTTATCAAACTTGAAATTTTTGAAGCCTATCGATTTGTTGTAGTAAGTTAAAGGCTTACTATAAAAAAATCTCAAACAAATCACA